>QFEA01002338.1:4774-15090 GCA_003315975.1 Lactifluus echinatus
CTCCTGCAATGACGACGTTCGGTGCTGGGTTTTGTGGATTTGGGTTGTTTGGTGGTCCTCCTCCTCCACCGTTTCCTCCGTTTCCGCCGCCTCCTCCACCTCCTCCTCCCCCTCCATGAGGTGGGGGAAAGTGTGGTCGTTGTGGCCTGTTGTTGTCTGGTTTGGGGTCTTTTCTTCCAAAGACCTTTTTGAGATTTTCGGCTGGCGTATTAAAGTATCCACTGGTGAAGGTGGATGTGCACTGCAGGGCAGTGGAAATCATTTCTGGCACGGGTGAGGGAGGTCTGGTTAGGGCAGTCATGACTTGGGTTGGCACAGTGGTTGTAGATGACATTCTCTTCAGCTCCTCTGGAATGTTAGCGGTGGGCTGTGTGGATGTGTCGTCGATGGCCTCCGATGATTCTGCTGTTTCTGCGTCTGATGTTATGTCTGGTGGTGGAGTGTCTTCTTTGGGAGGCGGTGTGATAAGTCTGGAGACAGGAATGAAGTCTCTGTATGTGTCATTTGCTTTGTAGGTTCCTTCTTTGTTATACTCGTTGAGTTCTGGATATGCTCTGCCAATGTAGCACTTGTGGTTTTTGTCGTCGATGAGGATCTGGTACCACTTTCGTCCTTTGAATGTTAATAGGTGTACTGCCTGTGATGGCTCTAGTGCGATGGTATGGCTGTCATGAAATGCCCAGCATGAGAATGGGAGGTGGATGTCTTCCTTGTTGATGTAGAATGCAACTGTATTGATGGGGGCCCCTTCCTTTGGGCTTTCTTTGATATACTCTCGTGGAGCCATTGTTACGGGGCTTCCTTGAAGCCTGCTTGATAAAACAAAAGGCGTTGCTCGTTCTTGAGTCGCCTTGCCTAAGTCGAAACGATACCTCTCCAACCCTCCGTTTAGGGTGAGAGCGTGAGCTGAGTGCTCCCTAAGATATTCTGATAGAACGCTTCCAAGTCCCACTTGGAAGGAATAGAGCTTGCACACAAGATGAGATCGAACCAATGGGTATTCACTAAGTCTCTAGAGGAGACTCAGCTTAAGGTAGTTACAACTAGTAGTGCCTCTACTTATACTAAGAGATCCTAATATACGTCTACTAGTAACGAGTCATATCAATCAGAGGCAGTGTCCTAGGACTATATGGAGTAGACCCTACGTAGCTAGTCCTAATAGCTACTCTACTATGAAACACGAGCCACAATCCCATCCAGCGTGCTACAAATCAATCCAGGGCTGTGTCCGTCAGTGCTGCTAACCTGAGGCACCGTATGCACCCGTGACATCACCCTCCGTTTAGGTGGAGGGTGCGAAGCGGAGAGTGCGACGGCGCCCGACTTGGTTTTGAAGAGTTTCCATGGCCCGTCCATCCGACGCGGAATTCTCCATGCATGCGACGTTTTCGTGAAATACCGACATGGCGAGTTGGTGTTTGCAAATGCGCTGTTCCTCGCGCAGGTTGTCGATCTGTTGCTCATATTCTTGCAGGTGCCGGGTGATGTACAGTATTTGTTCGTCCATGGCGTTGAAGCGGGATACCTCCCCCATGAGCCCCCAGTTTCCGTTGTCCATGAGGTATTGGGCCACCGTTTTGTAATGTGCTGAGTTGGCGCGGATGAGATGTAGAGCCCAGTTGGGTACAGGTTCGCAGATCTCGTTGGGGCGAAGGCGGGGGAGCGCACGAAGGAGGTGGCGGTATTCGGGTTCATTCCGTCCCATGGTACCCAAGGCCTCATATGGCGTGGGTGAGATCTTGACCCATTTGGCCAATCTGTAGGATCCATCGGGCATGGGAATGTAAAAGTCAGGGCATCGGCTCGGGGTGTTGCGCATGTATCCTCTGAAGGATACTTCTTCATCGTCATTGGTGGTGCTCTCAGTGTCTTCGTCGGTATCTTGTTGTCTACTCTCGATGGTGCACAAGAGTCCATGCACCACGTCGATGAGTTGATCGGTGCTGAGTGCCGATCCGTTGTCATGGGCCAGCAGTATGTTGCACGTGGAGCGCGGAGAAATGGGGATGCCGGGTCGTTCCGTGGCCTGGATGATATCAGCAACTGTATGTCCGACAGTGTTGGGCGAGAGGGGCACAGTGGTGCGGTTAGGTGTGTCGTTGACCACTCAGAGTGGGTGTCTGAGTTCTGCGGGGATGGGCAGGTGGCAGATTTCCATGTTGACATCGTCATCGGTGGTGGTGGATTCGGTGGAGATGGGTTCTGCGATGGCTTCGTAGTTAATGGTTTTGAGGGGAGTGCTGGCGCCTGAAATGGTGGAGGCCATATTTGATGACGATGATGAGATAGAACGCGGTTTGGAGTGAGAGGAAGATTGTAAGAAGGGTGATGTCCGACAGGGGAAGATGGGGCATTAGTTTGGCGAACTCTTGATGTCCTTTTATCCGTCAGAGGATGTTCCTGATGGTACAATGCGATCAAGTCGGGGGCAGAGACTTGGTTAGCGGGTTCCCAGGTGTTGTCGCTTATGGGGTAACCCTTCCATTTGATTAGGTATTGTAGGGTCTTCTTTCTTCCGTGATGGCGATGTCTGGCGATATGTTCTACCTCATATTCTGGCTCTCCATCAATCAATTCAGGGGGTGGTCGAGTGTAGTTCGTTCCGTGTTCTTCGGTTTCCACATATGGGGTAAGGAGTGATGCGTGAAATACGTCATGTATGGTCCACGTTGGTGGTAACCGGAGGCGATAGGCGACAGGGGATATTTGTTCCGTGATGGGGAAGGGTCCCAGGCGTCTTGGTGCAAGTTTGGGGGTGGTATACGGGAGTTTCAAGTTGCGTGCATCAAGCCACACCTCGTTTCCGATGTGAAACTGGGGTGGGGGTGTGTTGGTGGCGCTGTTTAGGGCTTGTTGGATGTGGCGTCTGCACTCTATTAGTTTTTGGTGGCGTTCTTCTATGGAGTGGTTGTTTGAAACGTGTTCTGAATGAAAGGTTACCTGTGGCGTATATCCCATCAGCACTTCTGATGGTGGTGTCTTTGTAGTGTTGTTTGGGGTGGTGTTGTGTACGAATGTTGCGAGGGGCAGCCAATCGGCCCAGTCGTCCTGTTGGAGATTTCCAAAGAGACGGAGATATTGTTCTATCCACTGATTGTTCCATTCTGATAGGCCATCAGTCTGTGGGTGATAAGCGGTACTGATATTCTGTTGTATTCTCAGTTTTTGACATAGGGCGCGAGTGAAGTGGGATGTGAAACGGGGGTCTCTGTCTGTGATCAGCTTCCTGGGCGTTCCGAACCATCTAAATACGTGTTCGAGGTACAGTTGGGCGACTCCTTCTCCCGTGATCTAGGTGTGACAGGGGAGAAAGAGTGCTGCACGTGAACATCCGTGGTCTACGATGGTAAGGATTGCGTCGAATCCTTTGCTGAGAGGTAAGGCTGTAATGAGGTCCATGGCCACCGTAGAGAAGGGGAGTGGGTCGTCTGTTACGGGAATCTTGTATAGGGGTACTCTTCTCTTGTGTGTGATGTTTTTGTTTTGCTGACAGATGGCACATCCTTTTACATATTGGTCGATCCACGTATTGATCCCGGGCCACCAGTACTGATACTTGACTTTGTGGGTGGTATTGTCTCTTCCAAGATGGCCGGCGATTGGGGAGTCATGGTAGCGGCGTAGTATCATCTGTCGAACTTCTTGGTCAGGGGGTACCACTATTTGGTTCTGTCGTGTGGCCCAGATTCCTTTCTGTAAGATGAGTCGATAGGGTCTCGCCCATCGTCGCAGTAGTTTATGGTGATGAGGTAGTTGTTGAAGGAAGACGATGTTGGTTAGGGGGTCTTTGGATAATGGTTCTGTTAGTCGATTGATGAACATTGAGGGTGCGAGAAGTGTGACATTTTCGTTATCTTGTCTCCCTTGGTCCGCTTGTGGTGGTTGTGATAGCATGTCTGGGGCAGCATGGATTTTTCCTGGGACATGTTTGAGTTGGAGGTTATACTCTTGGAGTTCGCTGAACCACCTCGCGAGTCTGCGGTTGACTTTGCGTGGTGTTTTCCAGTATAGAAGGTTGGCGTGATCTGTGAGGATGGTCACTGGTGTTTCTGTGCCTGCAAGGTGTGGTCTCCAATGGTGTAGGGCTTTAATGATGGCCAGTAATTCTCGTTCGTAAATGTCGTAGTTTCTTTCTGTAGGTGTGAATGTGGCGGAGTAAAATGCGACAGGGTGTTGTACTGGGGTGTGTTTTGAGGGGTGTAGTTCTCCCTCCTGCGAGAGTACGGCTCCCACGCCGTATGCGGATGCGTCTGTGGCTAGGAAGAAGGGGCGAGTGTAGTCGGGTTGGCGTAGGATTGGTGAGGAGCACATGAGCGACTTGAGCTTGTCGAAGGCTTGTTGTTGTCGTGGCGTCCATTGGAATGGGGTGTCTTTACACGTGAGGTCGATAAGGGGTCGGGCTGTGGTGGAGTAATGGGAGATGAAGTAGCGATAATAGCCTGTAAAGCCAAGGAATGCGCGTATATCTTTGACTGTGAGTGGTGTGGGCCATGCTTTTACTGCTGAAACTTTGGATGGGTCCATGTGGATTTGTCTGCCTTCTAGGACGACGCCTAGGAATTCGATGCGCTTTTGTGAAAATGTGCATTTTTCCGGTCTGAGGAAGAGGTCGTGGTCTTGTAGTTTTTGTAGCACTCGTTCGACACAACGTTGGTGGAATGTGGGGTCGTTTTTGGTTGCAATGAGGAGGTCGTCCATGTAAATCACAAGCCATCCTTCGCGGATTTCTTCCTCGAATATGGCATTCATCATAGTTTGGAAGGTGGCCGGCGAGTTGGTCTGTTACGGGGCTTCCTTGAAGCCGATGCGATAAAACTAAAGGCGTTACTCGTCCTTGAGTCGCCTTGCCTAAGTCGGAACGATACCTCTCCAACCCTCCGTTTAGGGTGAGAGCGTGGGCTGAGTACTCCCTGAGTTAGTCTGGTAGAACGCTTCCAAGTCCCACTTGGAAGGAATATGTCTTGCACACAAGATGAGAGCGGGCCAAGAGATATATTCACTAAGTCTCTAGAGGAGACTCAGCTTAAGGTAGTTACAACTAGTAGTGCCTCTACTTATACTAAGAGATCCTAATATACGTCTACTAGTAACGAGTCATATCAATCAGAGGCAGTGTCCTAGGACTATATGGAGTAGACCCTACGTAGCTAGTCCTAATAGCTACTCTACTATGAAACACGAGCCACAATCCCATCCAGCGTGCTACGAATCAATCCAGGGCTGTGTCCGTCAGTGCTGCTAACCTGAGGCACTGTATGCGCCCGTGACATCACCCTCCGTTTAGGTGGAGGGCGTGAAGCGGAGGACGCGATGGCGCCCGACTTGATTCCGGAGTGATTCCATGGCCTGCCCATCCGACGCGGAGTTCTCCATGCACGCAACGTTCTCATGGAAAACTGACATGGCGAGTCGGTGGCGACAGATGCGCTGTTCTTCGCACAGGTTGTCGATTTGTTGCTCGTATTCCTGTAGTCGTTGGGTGATATACAGGATCTGCTCGTCGATGGCGTTGTAGCGGGACACTTCACCCATAAGTCCCCAGTTCCCATTGTCCATGAGGTATTGGGCCACCACTTTGTATTGTGCCGAGCTGGCACGGATGAGGTTGATTGCCCAGTTGGGCACTGGGTCGCAGGGTTCATCGGGGCGAAGACGGGGGAGTGCTCGTAGGAGGTGGCAGTATTCTGGTTCATTTCTCCCCATTGTACCGAGTACTTCATATGGGGTTGGTGAAATCTTGACCCATTTGGCCAAGCGATATGATCCGTCGGGCATGGGGATATAGAAGTCCGGGCAGCGGCTCGGGGTGTTACGCATGTATCCTCTAAAGGATACCTCGTCGTCATCGGTGGCGGTGCTTCCAGTGTCGTCCTCGGTGTCCCTTTGTCGGTTTTCGATGGTGCATAGGAGTCCATGCACCACGTCGATGAGTTGATCTGTAGTGAGTGCTGAGCCATTGTCGTGGGCCAGTAGGATGTTACGCGTGGAACGTGGAGAGATGGGGATGCCGGGGCGCTCTGTGGCTTGGATGATGTTGGCCACTGTGTGTCCGACGGTGTTGGGTGAGAGGGGTATTGTGGTGCGGTTGATGTTCGTGTTGATGACTCGTAGAGGTTGTGGTTGTCGGAGTTCGCTCCAGATGGGGTGGTGTCGTATTTCCATGTTAACGTCGTCGTCCGTAGTCGTGGATTCTGTGGAGATGGGTTCGGCAATAGCCTCATAGTTGATATTCTCGAGGGGGGTGTTGACTCCGGAAGCGTTGGAGGCCATACTTGACGATGATGAGGAGGTAGAAGGTGGTCTGAAGTGAGAAGAAGATGGCAAGGAGTGCAATGTCTGACGGGAGGAGATGGGACATTGATTTGACGACTCCTGGGTGTTCTTTTATCTGTCAAGGGATGCTCTTGATGGTAAGATGCGATCAAGTCGGGTGCGAAGACTTGATCAGCAGGTTCCCATGTATTATCACTTACGGGGTAACCTTTCCATTTGATCAGATATTGTAGGGCCTTCTTTTTTCCGTGATGGCGGTGGCCGGCGATATGTTCCACCTCGTATTCCTTTTCTCCATCAATCAATTCGGGCGGTGGCCGCGTGTAATTCGTTCCGTGTTCTTCGGTTTCAACGTATGGGGTGAGGAGTGATGCGTGAAACACATCATGGATGGTCCAAGTCGGAGGTAGTCGGAGGTGGTAAGCGACGGGGGATATTTGTTCCGTGATGGAGAAGGGTCCAAGGCGTCTAGGTGCGAGTTTGGGGGTGGCGTATGGGAGTTTCAGGTTGCGCACATCAAGCCATACCTCATCTCCGACATAGAATTGGGGTGGGGGTGTATTAGTGGCAGCGTTTAGTGCCTGTTGGATGTGGCGTCTGCATTCCATCAGCTTTTGATGACGCTCTTCTATGGAATGATTGTTTGATGTATATTCTGAATCAAGGGTCACCTGTGGCGTGTATCCCATCAGCACTTCTGATGGTGGTGTTTTCGTGGTGTTATTTGGGGTGGTGTTGTGTACAAACATTGCAAGTGGTAGCCAGTCGGCCCAATCGTCCTGTTGGAGATTCCTGAATAGTCGTAGGTACTGTTCTACCCACTGGTTGTTCCACTCTGATAGGCCATCAGTCTGTGGATGATAGGCGGTACTGATGTTTTGTTGTATTTTCAGTTTCTGACATAGGGCGCAAGTGAAATGGGAGGTGAAATGGGGGTCTCTGTCTGTGATCAGTTTTTTGGGTGTTCCGAACCATCGGAACACATGTTCAAGATATAGTTGGGCAATCCTTTCTCTGGTGATCTGGGTGTGACAGGGGAGGAAGAGTGCTGCGCGTGAGCATCCGTGATCTACTATGGTGAGTATCGTGTCAAATCCTTTGCTGAGTGGTAGGGCTGTGATGAGATCCATGGCTATCGTTGAGAAGGGGAGTGGATTGTCGGTGGTCGGGATTTTGTATAGTGGGACTCTTTTCTTGTGCGTGAGGTTTTTGTTTTGTTGACATATGGCGCACCCTTTCACGTATTGTTCAATCTAAGTGTTGATCCCGGGCCACCAGTATTGGTACGTAACTTTGTGGGTGGTATTGTCTCTTCCTAGGTGTCCGGCGATTGGGGAGTCATGATAACGTCGTAATATCATTTGTCGGACCTCTTGATCGGGAGGTACTACTATCTGATTTTGTCGTGTGGCCCAAACTCCTTTCTGTAGGATAAGTCGGTATGGTCTTGCCCATCGTCGTAATAATTTATGATGGTGAGGTAGTTGTTGGAGGAAGACGATGTCAGTTAAAGGGTCTTTGGACAGTGGCTCTGTAAGTAAGTTGATGAACATCGAGGGTGAAAGGAGTGTGACATCTTCGTTGTCTTGTTTCCCTTGGTCGGTTTGTGGTGGTCGTGATAACATGTCCGGAGCGGCGTGGATCTTTCCTGGGACATGTTTGAGTTGGAGGTTGTATTCTTGAAGTTCACTGAACCATCTTACGAGTCTGCGATTGACTTTGCATGGTGTTTTCCAGTATAGCAGGTTGGCGTGGTCGGTGAGGATGGTCACTGGTGTTTCTGTGCCTGCAAGGTGTGGTCTCCAGTGGTGTAGGGCTTTAATAATTGCCAGTAATTCTCGTTCGTAAATGTCATAGTTTCGTTCTGTAGGTGTGAATGTGGCGGAATAAAATGCGACGGGGTGTTGTACTGGAGTAGGTTTTGAGGGGTGTGGTTCTCCCTCCTGTGAGAGTACGGCTCCCACGCCGTATGCGGATGCGTCAGTGGCTAAGAAGAAAGGGCGAGTATAATCGGGTTGGCATAGGATTGGTGAAGAACACATGAGCGATTTGAGTTTGTCAAAGGCCTGTTGTTGTCGTGGTGTCCATTGGAATGGGGTGTCTTTGCATGTCAGGTCAATAAGAGGTCGGGCAGTAGTGGAGTAATGGGATATGAAGTAACGATAATAGCCCGTGAATCCGAGGAATGCACGTATATCTTTGACCGTGAGTGGTGTGGGCCATGCTTTTACGGCTGAGACTTTAGACGGGTCCATGTGAATTTGTCCTCCTTCTAAGACGACTCCTAGAAATTCGATGCGCTTTTGTGAGAATGCACATTTTTCGGGTCTGAGGAAGAGGTCGTGTTCTTGCAATTTCTGTAGTACACGTTCAACGCAGCGCTGGTGGAATGTGGGGTCGTCTTTGGTTGCGATGAGGAGGTCGTCCATGTAGATCACGAGCCATCCTTCGTGGATTTCTTCTTTGAATATTGCGTTCATCATGGTTTGAAACGTGGCTGGCGAGTTGGTCATTCCGAAGAACATTACTGTGGGCTCGAAGAGTCCTTGGTTCGTAGTGAACGCTGCTTTCCATTCGTCCCCTTTCTTGATGCGAATGTTGTTATAACCCCATCGGACGTCAAATTTGGTGAAGAGGGATGCACCTCTGACTTTGGCGATTAGTTTGGGTATGAGCGGAAGTGGGTACTTATTTTTGATTGTCCATTCGTTGAGTCGTCAGTAGTCTTGTACTGGTCTGAGTGCGCCACTCTTCTTTTTAATGAAGAAAAAGGGGGCTGCGTAGGGACTTTTTGATGGTCGGATGTATCCTTTGGCCTGTTGTTCTTTGAGGAATTCTTCAAGTGCTTGTTGTTCTGGTTGTGTGAGTGCGTAGGGGCTTCCTTTTAGGTCACTGGGTGCCCCTGGTTTCAGGTCTATCGCATGATCCCATTTTCTGCTGTCTGGAAATCTTTGGGCTTCTGCGTCACTGAAAACTTTGGCGAATTTTCGATATGCTGGTGGGATGGAGTTTTCTTCAGGGGAACGATCCATAGCGTCGTTGGGTCTCTCACGGTAATTGGTTTGTCTGATGTTAGCGACGTGTCGGGCCATTTGAGGGGTGCCTGCAATGAAGTCTAATGATCGTGCAATGAGGGGAAGTTGTTCTGTATCTAGCCATCCTCTGGCCCAATCGATGCGAGGTTGCATGGCTGCAAACCAGGGGTATCCGAGGATAATTTTCTGTTCTCCCAGATGAGTAAGGAAGAATCTCATGTTGGTGCGTTTGAGTCCTGTCTGGACTTGCAAGTCCACGTATCGTGTGATGTTTCCGGCTTTGTTCAATGTCCCATCGACGTTATAGACTGGTCGTGGGGTCCTAAGCTTTTTGATGTCGAGTCGTAACTTTTGAGTGTAGTTTAGATCAAGGAAATTTTTGGTCGCTCCACAGTCTAATAGTACTGTGCTTTCAGCCCTCTGAGATCGCGTGTGGAAAAACATTCTCATAGTCATGGATTTTTGGTTCGATAAATACACGCGGTCTGGTAATTGGTTCCTAATCCAGGCTGAACGGATTAGGCAGAGGAAAAATTTGCGCCGTTGTTTTCTTCTGCTCCATATCTCTGCATGAACAATTCTTTGTCATTGGTGGATAACGCATTCATTTGTTGGAATAGCGTGTCAATGCGTTCTTCGGGGTTCTGGTACGTTTCTTCGGTCGGGTCCCCTTCTTGCCAATCCAGGAGACTGGTCGTGCGGTTGTGCTGTTGTTTAGGGGCGCGACAGTCTCATGCAAAATGCCCGGTTTTGCCGCAGTTGTAGCAGGCTCCTTGGGTGCGCCTTTTGTTCTGGTCATTGGGCGTTTGGACGACTTGTCCTTGGTAATTGTTCTGTCCTCTGTAGTTATTTGGTGCTCGTGCGCGATCCACGTCCATGGGCACAGGTGTATTCCTCATATTTGGAGGGGCGTTACTGGAATTGTATGATCTCTGGCCTCCGAAAGGCTGTTGAAATGTGTTAGGACGAGGGAAACGCGGTGGATTGGGGTTCCTCTGCATGTTC
>QFEA01002339.1:0-13154 GCA_003315975.1 Lactifluus echinatus
CTGCGGAACCAAGTCGGGCGTCGTCGCGTCCTCCGCTTTGCGCCCTCCGCCTAAACGGAGGGTGATGTCACGGGCGCATACGGTGCCTCTGGTAAGCAGCACAGATGGACACAGCCCGGGGTTGATTCGTAGCACGCTGGATGGGATTGTGGCTCGCGTTTCATAGTAGAGTAGCTGTTAGGACTGGCTACGTAGGGTCTACTCCATATGGTCCTAGGACACTGCCTCTGATTGATGTGACTCATTACTAGTAGCCTAGTATAAGTAGAGGCACTACTAGTTGTACCTGCCTTAAGCTGAGTCTCCTCTAGAGACTTAGTGAATACACTCCTGTTCGCTCTCATCTTGTGTGCAAGACCTATTCCTCCCAAGTGGGACTTGGAAGCGTACCATTAGACCATCTCAAGGAGCACTCAGCTCACGCTCTCACCCTAAACGGAGGGTTGGAGAGGGACTGTTCAGACTTAGGCGAGGCGACTCTAGGACGAGTAACGCCTTTACTTTTATTGCACCGGCTTCGGGGAAGCCCCGTAACAGTGTGAGCACCTTAAGGGAACTTCAGGAACGCTTCAGGAAGCAACCCAAGCTGCTATAGTGCTTGGGATCGATCTTAGAAAGCTTCATTATCATCTAAGTTACTACAAGAAGTCATGAACATGAAAACACGAGCTGTTGAAGTCTCGCCCGAGAAGCTCGAGAACCGAAAGACGCGTTATGTGCAACGCGTCACCCGAAATGCATCACACGAACTAGTGACACGTTTGTCTGAGCATGACACTTCTGGTTCATTCTTATCTTGTGTGCAAGACCTATTCCTTTCAAGTGGGACTTGGGAGCATTCTACCAGTCTACCTTAGGGAGTACTCAGCTCACGCTCTCACCCTAAATGGAGGGTTGGAGAGGCATTGTTTAAACTTAGCCAAGTGACTCTAGGATGAGTAATGCCTCAGTGTTTTATTGCTCAGGCTTCGGGGAAGCCCTGTAACACAGGAAGTATGGCTAGGGGTGCAGCAGGAAGCACAGTAAGAGGTGTGGTAGGAAGGGTGTCTGGGGGCATGGCAGGAAGTGTAGCTGGAAACGTGGTAGGAAGTGTAGCTAGAAATGTGGCTGGAAATGTGGCTGGAAATGTGGCTGGAAATGTGGCTAGAAGCACAGTAGGAGGCACTGTAGGAGGTGTAGTAAGAGGTGCAGCTAAATATATGGGAGGAATAAGAGATAAGCTGGGTACAGAAGTCCTGTAATAATCTCTGATGTTTTGAATTAAAGTAGTGAGGGAGTTGAAGGCGCCTGTAAGACCCTTTACTTCTATAGTACTTGGTTGTTTTTTTCGCTTTGAAGGATGGGAGGAAGTGTCTAAAGAAGATACCTTACGCTTGGAGGATCTAGCATTATCCAAATCTGATGATTGCCCAGATGGCTTTAATAATTGCCTAGATGGCCCAAATGAAGCTGACAATGGCATTAATGAAGATGATGAGGATGGCAATGGCCCGGAATTTTGCCCTGATGGGAGTGTGCCTCAGTGTAGTGTTGCTGGTGACTTGAGTCGATGTTTTCAGATCTTGGGAAATAAAATAGCTAAAAATATGAACATATTTGGGCAGCTAGATGAGATCAAAAGCCGAGGGGTCCTCTGCCAACTCTAAGCGATTCGATCAGCCATTCATGAGTTATTTGACCGACTCCAAAATCGGTTCGGCTTAAGGTTTTGGAGTTGGTCAAATAACTCATGAACGGCTGATTGGATCGCTTAGAGTTGGCAGAGGACCCCTCGGCTTTTGATCTCATCTAGCTGCCCAAATATTTTCATAGTTTTAGCTATTTTATTTCCCAAGATCTGAAAACATCGACTCAAGTCACCAACAACACTAATCTGGGTCAAGGATCATCTGGAGCAATGCCAGAAGGTCAGGGAAGCCAACTGTGCAGCAGTCGAAGCTGGAAGCCCATGATTAGGCAAACGTAAGAGGACTGAGCGTGACGAGACCCTAGTTGCGACACAGAGGTGAAAGACCACCGCCAGGGAGGCAGTGGAGCGTATCTGGAATGAAAAGAAGGCCCTAGACGAAGAAATCGATGACGAAGACCCACAGACACCCCCAGATTGTTAAGGTTCCCAAAGGACCTCCAGGTGAAGTGCCTTCTGTTACTGAGTCTTGCTTAGGATGTGACCTAACCGTCACAGCTCCAAGACTAGATCTGTGAGCTTCCCTTAACTGAGGGATGTATCCTTAAGCGTTCTGAGTAGCACCTCAGTGATGTGAGAAGACTTTGATAGGTGACACTAAGTCTGACTTAGTGTATCAAAGTAGTCCCAAGTTCGAGTTATAGAGATGAGATCGAACACCTATTAAGGAAAGGGGACTTCCTTAATAGTTCATAAGGAAAGGTGAGACGAGTTTGGATTCTGTGAAGCTTGAGCTGAAGCTAAGGACTTAGGGTCCACAGCAGGGGCTTTATATACATGATGACCTGCTGTAGCAGGTCCCTAATCAGTACATTACAGTCTAATACACATGCTGCAGCAGAGGGGGAGAATGTCCGCTGTAGTGGAGTAAGTACGCTCTAGCGGAAATCATACGCTTTTGGTAATTAAGTACACTCAAGCAGATGGGGGTCAAAGGCAGAAGTCCAAAGGGCATGTAAGAACCGTAACAGACACACCTTTGCTGAGGACATGACACTCCATCCAGTAGCAGCTTAGGTCGACACACATAGGACTTGTGCATGACACCCGGGAAAGAAACCACTGCTTGCGAAAGATATTTAGGATGTTGAAGATAGAGGGATCAGGGAGATCCATGTCTGCAACAGAAGGCAAGGCGGGCTCCACCACCAAGGGTGGCGGGGCATACGGGGCAGGTGGAGGCAGGGGCAGCAGGGGAGCCACCTCTACAGGGGGCTCTTCAATAGCCAAAGCTACAAAGTGGGGCCATTGAGGAGGAGGGGGGGAAGAGGCAGTAGAAGGGCAAGTGCACTTTTTTGCCATAGTGAAGCTGGTGGTAAGAGAGTAAGAAGGATGTGCAGGGGAATGAGTCAGTCCAAGGCTAATAGAGTTTCTGTAACTAAATTCATTCCAGCATCAGTTGCATGCAAGAAGTCAAGCACATTACCATCAACACCAATTTCCCCTATGGTGTCAAGGAAGAGGCCGATGAGGTGGGCATCTACGTCTGCTTCTCCTTCCCCTTCTTTGATTTCTTCCCTACCTTGGCTTTTGCAGCCGCTGGCTATACCTCTGTTATTGTTGTGCCTCCCTTGGTCTTTACCTTCTTCTTTGCTGGAAAGGGCTAGTTTATTAATGCATTATACTGTTGTTTACATTTTGAACCAGACTGCTCTAGGGTTGTGATGTGTTTGTCTAACTTACTAAGCAAACCTCTCAGCTTGCACCTTTCAGTGTTGAATTCTTTGGCCAACATCTTCGTGGTAAGAAGTTGCTTGTCCTTAAACATGACTATATTGCCTTCAATTACAATTTCAATGAGGCCAATCTTACCTCTGGCCTTGTTAAAGGCCTTTAAAAGCCTGCATTCTTTCCTAGTGTGTGCACCTTAGGTTCTTAGCAATGGGGCTCTCTAACAAAAGCAGCAGTGTGACAGCTCGTTAATAGGATCAACCCATTGTTTTGTGTTCTCAGTAAGCCACTCGATGATCCTTGCGGGTTGTTTAATGGGTAAGGCATCCTTTGTCAGCAGTTGAAGCCACCATTTATTCAGGATGGTGGCACCTTTCTTGTCCAACTGTTGAAACAGGGTCAGAGTAGGGTCCAACTGATGGATAGATCGCATACCCTTAGACAAAACCATCTATAAAAACGCTCTATGAGGGTTAATGCTAAGAGGTGCAGGACCTTGTCCATTGACACCTCCTCCTTAAATGTAAGTCCCCAAATTGTGGACTCTGCCTCTCTAGGTCCATAGGCAAGCAGTGGTGGCTAAAGACTCGCAATGTTACGGTTTCCTACCTTACATGACTTACTTTTTCTTTCTTTTTGTTACGCGTTTTTCTTTGGGTCATGTGACTTCGGGTCACATGACCCAGCATCACCTGATTGGTGTTTGACCCTGTTTACCTATGCTTTGGTTCTATTTAGGGGAGGAACACTTATGGTTCCTCCCTAATCGGGTTACTTTGCCTATGTGGGGATGTTTCCCTTTACGACATCATTTTACTGTACTAGATTGGAGACTCCCGCTGGAGCAGACTGCCTGTAGTGTATTCGTACATTTTAGGACCTGCTGAAGTGGATATTCATGTATATAAAGCCTCAGCTTTGGACCCTAAGTCCCTAGCTTCGGTTTAAGCTTCACGAATCCAAATCCCCTTTTGAACCCTCTTCATCTCCCTCTTATCTCCTTCAAGTTAGCACTTGGGATTTGACTTGTGATCCAGCCTTTAGGTCTGAATCATTAGCAAGGCAGACACCCACACTTCTAGAGTGCTCTCTAGACCCCGAAAGGAAGACTTAAGTCACCTCTTAGCTCTGCTTAGCTAAGAAGCTCCACATGACTAGTGCTTAGTCAGCAGGTCAAGAACACGTGACAGTAGGTCGCGCGTTACCTAGACCATCAAGTTCCCACAGTCAGGTGACTAGTTGTCACTTGTAAGAAGAACTCAGAAGGCACTTCGCCAACTGGCCCTTTTGGAGCCATAACACGCAATATGGCTGGTAATTAGAAATGTCTGATCAGCTATGTTCCACCACTTAAAACCAGGCATCTTAGAGAGCAGGGGATATTTCTTTTGTTCACTCATCTCTAATAGGGACCTAATATAGTAGTAGGCCAATCCTATTCCCTTATTATGAGTAGTGATCATTAGGTTAGGGCTTTTACTGACAAATCGGTATAGAAGCCTGCAGCAATTGGACTCATCCTGTGCTTCAGTCATAAAGACATGAACATACATATCCACTGTAGGTGTGGCTGCTTTTGCCATGACCAATGCAACAAAGCTGGCCATTGCTTTATAGGTGTAAGGGTCCTAAAGGGAATGTTCATCCAAGTTATTGCCAAAGGCGTATGACATCTGATGTCACGTTTTCTTTCATTTCTTGGACTGCCATGGGTCGCATTCGGGCCCTTATCTTTCTGACACATACCGATGGACTAACACATTATGCCTTGACCTTTGGCTGACAAGTGACTGCTTACTGTACGATTAGGCTGACTCCAGACTGCTTACCTATACCACATATGCCCCTTATCCTCTTTTGGCCCCTTATTTGTGCCCTGACGCGATTCCTCTGACTGTACATCCACCAGTAGACTTAGGACTGTCCCTACTTCGTCTGGAGGCCTCTGTGACTCGACTCCTTGTATATAAAGCCCCTGTAAAACCGTAGGACAGACTTTAGGTCTGTTCTCTTTGTACCAATACTAAGTCGAACTCCCCTTCGTCTTATGAACCCTCAGCTCCTCAGGCATATTGCCTGACTTCGTGCAGAGTGTCACAGGCGCATACGGTGCCTCAGTTTAGCAGCGCTGATGGACACAGCCCTAGATCGATTCGTAGCACTCTGGATGGGATTGTGGTTCGCGTTTCATAGTAGAGTAGCTATTAGGACTGGCTACGTAGGGTCTACTCCATATAGTCCTAGGACACTGCCTCTTGATTGATGTGACTCGATACTAGTAGACGTATCCTAGGGTTTCCTAGTATAAGTAGAGGCACTACTAGTTGTACTTACCTTAAGCTGAGTCTCCTCTAGAGACTTAGTGAATACACATTGGTTCGCTCTCATCTTGTGTGCAAGACCTATTCCTTCCAAGTGGGACTTGGAAGCGTTCTATCAGACTATCTTAGGGAGCACTCAGCTCACGCTCTCACCCTAAACGGAGGGTTGGAGAGGTATCATTCAGACACAGGCAAGGCGACTCTAGGACGAGTAACGCCTTTCGTTTTATTGCATCGGCTTCGAGGAAGCCTGGTAACATCAGACTCAGCTTAGTTTCCTCTATGTCAGGGAACTAAGGACAAGCAGGACACCACGGCTCCATGGGAGTATATTAAAGAAAGCCCAAAAGAAGGGGCCCCCATCAACACAGTCGCATTTTATATCAACAAAGAAGACGTCCATCTGCCATTTTCTTGCTGGGCATTCCATGACAGCCATACCATCGCATTAGAACCATCGCACGCAGTACACCTGCTAGTATTCAAAGGACGAAAGTGGTACCAAGTTCTTATCGACGAAAAGAGTCACAAGTGCTTTTTGGGCAAAGCGTATCCCGAACTCGAGGAGTATAACCAAGAAGGAACATACAAGACAACTGACACCTATCAAGATTTCATTCCAGTATCTAGACTTATCACACCACCACCTAGAGAAGACACGCCACCACTAGGTGCAACGTCAGACGCAGAATCATCAGAAGCTATCGACGATACAATTACAAGACCCACCGCCAACGTCCCAGAAGAGCTGAAAAGAATGTCATCGACCACCACCGTACCAACCCAAGTCATGACCGCCCTAACCAGACCACCTTCACCTGTCCCAGAAATGCTTTCTACCGCCCCACAATGCACATCCACCTTTACCAGTGGATACTTCAACACACCCGCCGAGAACCTCAAAAAGGTCTTTGGAAGAAAAAACCCCAACCCCAATGACAATAAACCACAGCGCCCCCACATTCCCCCACCCTGAGGAGGTGGTGGAGGTGGTGGAGGAGGCGGAGGAAATGGAGGAAACGGCGGAGGAGGAGGACCTCCCAACAACCCAAACCCACAGAACCCAGCACCAAACGTCGTCATTGCAGGAGACGCGAAAATCATGGGAGCACTCCCAGCCATATTCGATGGAGACAGAGGACAAGCAGACACATTCTTAGACGCCCTCAAGGCATATTTCAGAGTCAACATGGATGTGGGAGCACTATGCTCTTACATCAAACGCATCGCAATCACACTCACGCTAATCCAAGGACCCAAGGTTGAGAACTGGGTTAGAACCATGGGAGAATGGGTCGACCTCCTCCACCCAGACATAGACGATGACGAAGACACCTGGAATCAATTCATCGATGAATTCCAGCAACAATTTGTAGACACTCAAAAGATCCCACGTGCCCGAATGCACTTACAAGAAATGAGGGTCAAATGGCCCCTCATTGACGAATTCATCCAGGAATTCGAACAAAATGTTCACCTCACCAAATATGAAGCCGGAGACCATGCAGTCACTCAGCTGTTCCTTAACGCACTCCCTAAGACAGTGCTCAAAGACGTATTAAAACCACCAATGGTGTATACCTACGAAGACATCAAGACCCGAGCCATCGAAAGCGTCCGCTCGCGCCAAATGATAGATGCAATCTTCCGTAAAAGAGGACCTACGCAACCCCCACAAAACGCAGGACCCCGTCCCAACTCATGGAATAATTGGCAGAACCAACCTCAGAACTGGAACATGCAGAGAAACCCCAATCCACCACGTTTCCCTTGCCCAAATTCATTCCAACAACCCTCTGGGGGACAACGATCGTATAATTCTAGCAATGCACCCCCCAATATGAGAAATACCCCGGTCCCTATGGATGTAGATCGCGCACAAGCACCCAACAATTACAGAGGACAAAACAACTACCAAGGACAAGTTGTTCAAACATCCAACGACCCAAACAAGAAACGCACCCAAGGGGCATGCTACAACTATGGCAAAATGGGACATTTCACACGAGACTGCCACGCCCCAAAACAGCAACACACCTGTACGACCAGCCTCCTAGACTGGCAAGAAGGAGACCCAACCGAAGAAACCTACCAAAGTCCAGAAGAACGTGTTGACACCCTGTTCCAACAAATGAATGCACTGTCCACCAACGACAAAGAATTATTTATGCAGAGATACGGCACCAAAGAAAATAACAGTGCAAATTTTCCCTCTGCCTAATCCGTTCAGCCTGGATTAGGAACCAATTACCAGATCGCGTGTATTTGTCGAATCGAAAATCCATGACTATGAAATTATTCTTCCACACACGATCCCAGAGGGCTGAAAGCACAGTACTATTAGACTGTGGCGTGACTGAGAATTTCCTCGACTTGAATTACGCATGAAAGTTATGACTTGACATCAAGAAATTAAGAAACCCCCAACCTGTATACAATGTCGATAGAACCCTAAATAAAGCCGGAAATATCACGCGATATGTAGACCTGCAGGTCCAAACAGGACTCAAACGCACCAACATGAGGTTCTTCCTAACTCACTTAGGAGAGCAGAAAATCATCTTAGGTTACCCCTGGTTCGCAGCCATGCAACCCCGCATCGATTGGGCCAGAGGATGGCTGGATACTGAACAACTCCCCCTTATTGCACAATCATTAGACTTCGTTGCAGGTACTCCTCAACCAGCTAGACAAATAACCAACATCAGACAAACCAACTACCGTGAAAGACCCAACGACGCCATGGACCACTCCCCCGAAGAAAACTCCATCCCACCAGCGTACCGGAAATTCGCCAAAGTCTTCAGCGATGCAGAAGCCCAAAGATTCCCAAACAGCAGAAAATGGGATCACGCAATAGACCTAAAACCAGGAGCGCCCAGCGACTTGAAAGGAAGCCCCTATGCACTCACGCAACCAGAACAACAAGCACTTGAAGAATTCCTCAAAGAACAACAGGCCAAAGGATACATTGGACCATCGAAAAGCCCATATGCGGCCCCCTTCTTTTTCATTAAAAAGAAGAGCGGTGCGCTCCAACTAGTACAAGACTATCGGCGACTCAACGAATGGACCATCAAGAATAAATACCCACTCCCACTTATACCCGAACTTATTGCTAAAGTCCGAGGCGCATCCCTCTTCACCAAATTTGATGTCCGATGGGGCTACAACAATATTCGCATCAAAAAGGGAGACGAATGGAAGGCTGCATTCACCACTAACCAAGGACTCTTCGAACCCACAGTAATGTTCTTTGGAATGACTAACTCGCCTGCCACCTTTCAGACCATGATGAACGCTATATTTGAAGAGGAGATCCGCGAAGGCTGGTTGGTGATTTACATGGATGACCTTCTGATCGCGACAAAAGACGACCCTACCTTCCACCAACAATGTGTAGAACGCGTCCTACAAAAACTGCAAGATCATGACCTCTTCCTTAGACCCGAAAAATGTGCATTTTCACAAAAGCGCATTGAATTTCTAGGCGTCGTCCTAGAGGGAGGACTAATCCACATGGACCCATCTAAAGTATCAGCAGTGAAGACATGGCCCACACCACTCACAGTCAAGGACATACGTGCATTCCTCGGTTTCACAGGATATTATCGCTATTTCATCTCCCATTACTCCACCACCGCTCGCCCCCTCATTGACCTCACGTGTAAAGACACCCCATTCCAATGGACCTCACGACAACAACAAGCCTTCAACACACTTAAATCGCTCATGTGTTCCTCACCTATTCTCCGTCAACCTGATTACGCTCGCCCTTTCTTCCTTGCCACGGACGCATCTGCATACGGTGTGGGAGCCGTACTCTTGCAGGAGGGAGAACCACACCCCTCAAGATGCACACCAGTACAACACCCCATTGCATTTTATTCTGCCACATTCACCCCGACAGAACGAAATTATGACATCTACGAGCGAGAATTACTGGCCATTATCAAAGCTCTACACCATTGGAGACCACACCTCGCAGGCACAGAAACCCCAGTGACAATCCTTACAGATCACGCCAATCTTCTCTACTGGAAAACACCACGTAAAGTCAATCGCCGACTTGCAAGATGGTTCAGCGAGCTCCAAGAATATAACCTCTAACTTAAACACGTCCCAGGAAAAATCCATGCCGCTCCAGATATGCTATCAAGACCACCGCAAGCAGACCAAGGAAAGCAAGACAATGAAGATGTCACGCTCCTTTCACCCTCAATGTTCATCAACCGACTTACAGATCCCCGATCAAAGGACCCACGCGCAGATATCGTCAAAATACAACAGTATCCCCATCACCACAAACTACTAAAAAGATGGGCGAAACCATATCGACTCATTCTACAAAAAGGAATCTGGGCCACGAGACAAAATCAAATAGTAGTACCCCCTGATCAAGAAGTGCGACAAATGTTACTGCGGCGATATCATGATTCGCCACTCGCAGGACACTTAGGAAGAGACAACACTATCTACAAAGTCACATACCAATACTGGTGGCCCGGAATCAACACGTGGATTGATCAATATGTGAAAGGATGCGCGATCTGTCAACAAAACAAGAACATCACTCACAGGAAAAGGGTACCAATATACAAGATCCCCATCACAGATGATCCCCTCCTCTTCTCAACAGTGGCTATAGACCTCATCACCGCCTTGCCCCTCAGCAAAGGATTCGACGCAATACTTACCATCGTAGATCACGGATGCTCCTGTGCGGCACTTTTCCTTCTCTGCCACACTCAAATTACAGGAGAAGGAGTTGCCCAATTATACCTCGAACACGTATTCCGATGGTTCGGAACACCCAAGAAACTGATCACTGATCGAGACCCCCGTTTCACCTCCCACTTCACTCGTGCACTGTGTCAAAAACTAAAAATACAACAGAATATCAGCACTGCCTACCATCCACAGACTGATGGCCTCTCAGAACGGAACAATCAGTGGGTCGAACAATACCTACGCCTGTTTGGGAACCTCCAACAAGATGATTGGGCCGATTGGTTACCACTCACAACCTTTGTACACAACACCACCCCAAGCAACACTACGAAGACACCACCATCAGAAGTACTAATGGGGTACACGCCACAAGCCACCTTTGATTCAGATTACACCTCAAACAATCACTCCATTGAAGAATGCCATCAGAAACTGATGGAATGCAGACGCCACATCCATCAAGCACTGAACAGTGCCACTAATACACCTCCACCCCAATTTCAGGTTGGAAACAAAGTATGGCTTGATGCACGCAACCTGAAACTCCCATACGCCACCCCCAAACTCGCTCCAAGACGATTAGGACCCTTCCCCATCATGGAACAGATATCCCCAGTAGCCTACCGTCTCCGATTACCACCAACTTGGAACATCCACGACGTGTTTCACACCTCGCTTCTTACCCCATACATGGAAACCGAAGAACACGGAACAAATTACACGCGTCCACCCCCTGAACTGATTGATGGAGAAAAGGAGTACGAAGTGGAACACATCGCCGGACACCGCCACTACGGAAGAAAGAAGACCCTGCAATATCTGATCAAGTGGAAGGGTTACCCCGTAAGTGATAATACATGGGAACCGGTGGAACAGGTCTTCGCCCCCGAGCTGATTGCATCATACCACTGAGAACACCCCTTGACAGATAAAAGGGCACCCAGGACTCGTCAAATCAATGTCCCATCTTCTCCCGTCAGATATTGCACTCCTCGCCATCTTTTTCTCTCTTCAAACCACCTTCTATCTCCTCA
The DNA here is from genome assembly GCA_003315975.1 of Lactifluus echinatus. Taxonomy (NCBI): domain Eukaryota; kingdom Fungi; phylum Basidiomycota; class Agaricomycetes; order Russulales; family Russulaceae; genus Lactifluus; species Lactifluus echinatus. The sequence continues at coordinate 11,445 of QFEA01002339.1, forward strand.
TCATCATCAAGTATGGCCTCCAATGCTTCTGGAGTCAGCACCTCCCTTGAGAATATCAACTATGAGGCCGTCGCCGAACCTATCTCCACAGAATCTACTACTATGGACAACAACGTCAACATGGAGATCCGACACCAACCCATCCCGAATGAACTCTGACAACCTCAACCCCTATGAATCATCAACCTGGACATTAATCGCACCACACTCCCCCTTTCACCCAACGCGGTTGAACACACGGTGGCCGACATCATTCAGGCCACAGAATGCCTCGGTATCCCTATCTCTCCGTGCTCCACGTGCAACATTCTCTTGGCCCACGACAACGGATCCGCACTCACCACGGATCAACTCATCGACGTGGTGCATGGACTCCTATGCACCATCGAAAACCAACAACGAGACACAGACGATGACACCGAGGACACCACCGCAGATGACGAAGAAGTCTCATTCCGAGGGTACATGCGCAACACCCCGAGCCGATGCCCCGACTTTTACATCCCCATGCCTAACGGGTCGTACCGAATGGCTAAATGGGTCAAAATCTCACCGACCCCATACGAAGCATTAGGGACCATAGGTCGAAACGAACCCGAGTACCGCCACCTCCTGCGTGCGCTACCCCGCCTACGCCCTGACGAAATCGCTGAACCGGTACCTAACTGGGCCCTCAATCTCATTCACGCTAATTCGGCGCAATACAAAATGGTGGCCCAGTACCTTATGGACAACGGAAATTGGGGGCTCATGGGCGAAGTGTCGCGTTACAACGCCATTGACGAACAAATACTCTACATCACTCGGCGACTCCAGGAGTACGAACAGCAGATCGATAACTTGCGCGAGGAACAGCGCATATGCTGTCACCGGCTCACCATGTCGGTATTCCACGAAAACGTCGCATGTATGGAGAACTCCGCATCGGACGGCCATGCCATGGAATTGCTCAGAAATCAAGTCGAGCGCCGCCGCATTCTTCGCTTCGCACCCTCTACCTAAACGGAGGGTGATGTCACAGGCGCATACAGTGCCTCAGTTTAGCAGCGCTGATGGACACAGCCCTAGATCGATTCGTAGCACTCTGGATGGGATTGTGGTTCGCGTTTCATAGTAGAGTAGCTATTAGGACTGGCTACGTAGGGTCTACTCCATATAGTCCTAGGACACTGCCTCTTGATTGATGTGACTCGATACTAGTAGACGTATCCTAGGGTTTCCTAGTATAAGTAGAGGCACTACTAGTTGTACTTACCTTAAGCTGAGTCTCCTCTAGAGACTTAGTGAATACACATTGGTTCGCTCTCATCTTGTGTACAAGACCTATTCCTTCCAAGTGGGACTTGGAAGCGTTCTATCAGACTATCTTAGGGAGCACTCAGCTCACGCTCTCACCCTAAACAGAGGGTTGGAGAGGTATCGTTCAGACACAGGCAAGGCGACTCTAGGACAAGTAACGCCTTTCGTTTTATTGCATCGGCTTCGAGGAAGCCCGGTAACACAGAGACAGATTAAGGTCGCCCCGAGGCTGAGACACTCTAGCCAGTAGCGAGGATGACTGGACACACTTAGGACTTAAGTGTAACATCTGGCTTTGCAAGGTTGAGAGGTCAAAGGCATCTATTATGTTTTGGCCAATGTTAATGTTGGTAAGGGAAGGGAGCCTTAGTGGGAGTTCGCCCAACTTCATAGAGGCCGTGCCTATATGAG
>QFEA01002352.1:2427-13528 GCA_003315975.1 Lactifluus echinatus
CTTGCGAAGTCGACGCTGGAACTGGTCGGACACCTGCTCGATCACGTCACCACAGGTGACGCCGACGGAACGGCTCGTCGCGCGGACATTGACGATCCACGGGACCACGTGCGAAATGAGGCGTAGCTGCGACACCCGCGGGAACGTTGCGGGCTCCTGCCGGCCGTTTGACCACGATCGGTGGGTGGGGTCAGTAGAGCGGTGGCAGTGCGCGGTGGAGAAGAGCATGTTCCATCGTAGGTGCGGTCTCTCTTCGTCGTCGCCGAGCGGGAGCAGCAGCGGGTTAACCTGAACGGTCGCGCCCACGGCTTTGACAAGCATTGGTTCGAGCACGGGGCCATCTACAACATGGGGAGGAAGGAGCACAGGTATGAGTACACATCAATGCAAGTAAACGTGTCACATACAGTGTGGTCCTGCCGCAAAGTGCCCGATCTTGTCATAGCGCTCAGCGCGCGTGACCCGTTCCGGTTGGCGCGGCTGTGCAGCGGGTGGTGGTGGGCCCGGTGCAGCGAATACGGGTGCAGGGACCCATGCTGGGGTATAGGCCATCGGAGGATACCCTTGCGGTACGGCAAACTGCGGGCCCGGGGTAGCATACGGACCCGCATAACCATGGGCTGGGTGGGCGCCTGGGGGAGGTCCATACATACCTGGAGCTGCAGGGTTCGTTGGCGGGAGGGGTTGTGCAAACGCGGAAAATCCTGTGTAAGGTGTGGACATGGGATGAGCCCATGGGGAGGCGACCAGACCCGGTGGTGCACCGTACGGGGTTCCATATGCATTTGGCGGCGGAACAGTCGGCGGACCTACCCAGTCCGGGGATACGCCGGGCGGGTGACCCGATGGAGGGTTGGAGGGCGGGTGTGGGCCACTATCCGGTAGCTGGATGGTCGGCATGTAATAAGATCCAGGCGGTGCCATATTCATTGGAGAGTAAAACCCATGCGCGCTTGGAGGAGACAAGGTTGACGACTGGAGGATGCGACATTGACAGTGAGCGTTGGGTAAGGGATTTAAGGAGTTGTGCTTACCTGAGTGGGAGACATCGCCGGGATGACGGAGGGGAGGACGGCGGGGGAGTTCCCTGAAGGGGTCCCAAAATCTGGTCGAGGCGGAATGAAGGGCGTGGCAGGTTCAGAGTCAGGCATGATAGGCAAATCTGTTTTTTTTTCCACGGGCTGACCTGCTCCCACACGAGTTGGAGACAAAAGGTAACGGCGGAAATGACTGTACGCACGAGGAGAGAACGATTTGGGCAGAGACGCTGCTCCGTCTAGTAGATCAGAGTGGAGCGCGAGTCTTGTCTTTTCAGGGGTGCAGAGATAAGATAGGGCAAAGAAAACGAAAAGAAATGACACGCGGGTGATGAAGAGAGCGCAACGCTGGATGAAAAGAGATTCATAGAACGGTACGTGATCATGTGGCGTGCCCCAGGGTAGAGGGTGTACCCTTAATAGGGTATCCTGTTATTTTCGCTCGGGGACGAAACAACTCGAACTCGCTCACACGTCGCCAACAGTCGAACACTGACTACCGAGGAACGACCGCGAGTGAGCGAGACAACCCCGTCATCGTCGAAACACGTGTAACACAGCATCATGTGACCTTCCATCTAAATACAAGATATGATAGCAACTAGCAACTAGTTCGCGTATGTCTCCAATTTCATCACAAGGACATTTGGTGCAGAGAAACCGAGTCGTTGCTCGGCGTATCGGTCATCACGAATCAACTGGTCAAAGAAATGAGCCTCGCACAGCCAGTCTTGGTGCGATGACGGCACAAGCTTATCAGCCGCAACCCTAACACGTGCAGTGATGAAAAATTTCCACGTACCCACTCGCTTGAGCCGATTCAGTGGCGTTGGAGCGGGGGACGTATAGAACCCGTTCCACTGAGGCCCGCCTACATGGGCGGCATTGCGTGCGGCGACCTGCTTGATCCGTTCCTGGATGCGAGGTTGTGTGGCCGCGAGCTCGGGTTCGGTAATCACATTTTCGACATAGCTAGTCCCGTTAGCGTGTAAACATGGCCCCGAAACACATGTGCATACTCCTTGTGCATCTGCCCGCAGATATCGCCAAGTGTGACCCCCGACTCGTTGCGAACAGTAGTGCACCATGGGGACCGCTCCGTGATTACATGAAGAACGGATACCCGGGGAAGGGTCGCAGGTTGGTTCGCTGCCTCGAACGGATGGTCGCGGTCTGTTTGCTGTTCATTAAACCCACCCGTGTAGCCTATACAAACCGATCAACGTGAACATGCGAAGAATGGGCCGGCATGATATTATATTGACCATCAAGAAGGTTGAAAATAAGGATGAAGCTATGTGACTTGGTGAGGATGGGATGAATCTGTAAGTTGGGCTTGAGAAGGTAGAGATCTGTTTGGGCAAGGACGGGTCCATCTGCAGCACAGATGAGAGTGATTAATCACGGAGAGGATGGTCGCTCACATGAGCCTCCCGTCGCCCAGCGATCCACCCGAACGTTATCCATCATCGTTTAATTAACCTGAGAGTATGGTGGCTGGGGAGATTGTTGATGGCAGGACGAAAATCGGAAATCGCAAGGACAAGCCTGTGTTTATATTTGGTACAGCATGTCAGAGGTCATGAGACTGCCGAGCATCATTTGAATCTTATCGGATAGACCGAGCATGTGATAAGATAAGATCATCCGAGTCACGCCCTCAGCCCAATATGACGTGCCTTTATCGCCTTTAACCCAGCTTCGTCCTCATCAAGTTATCATCCAACAAGTCAAATCCTATCACACAGGTACATTGATGGCGCCCAAGGGAGGAAACGCAAAGAAAGAGAGTGGACGTGCGAAGAAGGCCGAGAATGAAGCGAATAAGCGTGCAGCAGCTGCAGAAGCAAAGGTGAGGGTTTCTAAGACCTTGCCTTCCCAAGACACTCACACCCCACAGGAACGAGCGGAGGCTGATAAATGGACAGATGGCTCGCGATCTAACAAGAGCAAGGAGGAGAAAGAGGAGAAGCGCAAAGCAGAGCTTGCTCGCAGGGCCGAGAATGCGCGTCTGCTTGCCGAAGAGGAGGCTACTGCGCAGAAGAAGAAGGCCCCTCCCAAGGCAGGCGCAAAGAAGAAGCCCGCCAGTGCTCAGTCCAAGCCCGCAGGCCCGGGCGCCATTGCAGCTGACGGCGGACTCGTTGCGTCGGCCGCTGCGTCCGAGTCTGCCGAGAGCTCCAGCAAGAACGATGGGGAACCACGGGAGGTCGAGAGCTTTTCGGCAACTGGGATCGATAATGCCCTTGATCTGTTGGAAGTCGTCACTGCGAAGATGGACAAGGCGAGCGTTGGGAACCAGGCAGCAGGCATTGAGAAACACCCAGAGGTGCGTGTCTCTTCATATTCTCCGAATAAGCTCCTATGTCTGACGTCCGGGTGCTCACTTATCGCAGAGACGATTCAAAGTAAGAATTTCTTGTTCGGACAAAGAATCGTTGATGAACCTGTGTGAAGGCCGCATTCAACGCTTACGTGGAACGCGAACTGCCTAACATTCGATCAGAGGTACTTGGTTTGTCTCATCTCCTTGGCTCAGGTCTTATGGTTGTTATGTTCACAGCAACCCGGGCTGCGCCTGCAACAATATAAGGTATGTCCACGTTCCTGCCTCACTCCGTGAATCCCAGCCCTGAGCTGTGTGTCCCTACAGGATCTGCTTTTCAAGCAATTCCAAAAGTCACCTGAGAATCCGTATATCCCCTTTTCCCATTTTATGCAACGTCATCATATAACTAATTGGTATATAATATGGTAGATTCAACCAGGTAACGGTGGAATACAACGCTTCGAACGAGGAAAAGGTGGAAGCTCTGCGCCAGAGGCAGGATGAAATTCGCGATCGTCTCCGCGAGATGTCGTCTTGAGGACAGTTTTTCTAAGATCTGGCACTGGCTCGAGTAAGTGTTATAATATTTGGCATTCCTTTGTAGCGTCCGCAGTGTTGTAGGATCAACTGAGATCCTGAGACTTTGACATGCATCGCAATTGGCGATGGTCAATGCTATGGGAGGCACGGGTGTATATGAAGGTGTTGTAACATGACAATTGAACGGACTATGGGAAGCAACTATGGCCGGTGTACTGCACCGGACAAGTATAGCAGCAGCAACAGCCACCTTGACTACCGTGAATGGCAGTTACCGGTCCATCCCGGCTTACGTCATCCGTTCGTTTAAGAACGACAAACGACAGCTGAAATTTCATTATCCACCCCAATTTTCTTTTAGTCTCAAGTCCCCATCACCGTATTGACCCGTTCAGAAAATTCACAAATGCCTGGGCTGACCCACGATATGACCTCTTCTCCGACGCTTGTCGACTCGCCAATCGCAACGGAGCCTTCGAAGCGCACAAACACACTTGTTCTCACCCAGTTGCCAATACCCTTTTTCCACCCACGCGTCATGGACGCCCTACGGATCCATTTTGCATCACACGGGGCGATTCGTGCATGGGCACCCCTGCGAACCTTTGCGCGCGTCATCGTCGTCTATGAGTCAGAGGACAGCGCAGACGACGCAAAAGCGTATTGTGACGGGCTGCAGATTGATGCCACTCCGGAAACGTACGTGGATCGGCCACACGCGCATCCACCTGTTCAACTGACCTCGTGCGCAGCCCAGCATTTGTCCTCCGCGTGTTCCGTGCAGATCCAACGCAGATGACACCGCCCGGTGGTGCGCATCTCCGCCCACCCGCGATAGAGAAAAATTTCCTCATCTCGCCGCCGGGCTCGCCACCGATAGGCTGGGAACAGATCGTGGAAGATCCCCCAAATTCGTCACCACTCGCTGAAGATCTCATCGCCGCACTGCGCAAGTTGCAGCTTGCTACGGGCGCAACACCCGGCGGTCGTGAGATGATACTCGACCCTGAGGACGGCGCGGGCATCGGGGTGTATGTTGAAGATTGCGATATGTGGGACGAGCATGTCGATGAGGAACCGGATTGGATGTATGGGGAAGACAATCCGTCCCGAGCAATATACAAGCCTGCTCCGACGGCACGCCCACCTATGCTGCCTTGATCCTGATAATGCTGCGCTGGTGCGGCCTTACGGTATGTGCCTGATTTACCGAGCTTTCCCCGACGCATCTCCTCTTGGGATGATGATTTTTACTTTAGACCTCTGACCCACCCATACGGGCATGTCGATCACCAGAATATGCATGGCTTTCTGATTCTTATTCTCTCGCTTGTCTCACACCTTTGATTATCGAGGCTGATCAACGACAGTCCTTTCTTATAGACTTTCGATCGATCTGCTTCTGGAGATCACCGCTATCCTAGTACGCATCGCTTTCTCTCATTTGATGGGATGAATACAAATCAGACCTGTTCTGTCACACATCGTGGAGACAATCGATACATTGCCTTATTTTGCTGACTTTCAAAACTTCTTCTCGTTGGGCGTAAAGACAAGTTTTCTGACAGTTTAATCTTTTGCAGGTTATACATCTAACGTGATATCCTGACCGGACCATTGTACGAACCATGCCAAAAGCTCCGCATTGTAATTCACTGTCATCGATGTAGATTAGGGTAGTTCACAGTTTCTCATTCATCACTCATTCATCACGAGGATTTGATAGACCACCATGCACTAGTGAACCTCTGTAATATTCTTCCAAGTCTTTCCGGTGGCATAGCCATGCAAAAGAGAAGCTGCGGGATTCTTGTATGCATAGTGCTGTACAAATGATGTTGTCGTGCTGCGCTGTGCAGCCTGCCTCGTGTTCAAAAGCTGTCCTCACGTGCATCGGGGAATACGCGTCCATGCGTGTGGAACGATATGAATCACTGCTGTACCAGGATCGAAAAACGGAGAAAACGAAAACGAAAAAAAAAAAACTGCCCCGCAGCTGACTTGTAAGCGTACATAGTAGATAACGACAGTCCGAGACCAGTAGGCAAACCGCCTGTCTTCCTGTCCGCTAGATACCTTCGGATTCCAAATTCCAAATATATTCGGACTGCGCGCTACGCCTAGCAATAGTATGTCAGCAACCGGGTCTAAGAACAACAAATACAGTAGTAGTAGCAGTAGATCGAGACCCTCAATGCATTATGAATCAGCCGGTCGAATTCGTGGCTGGCAGTCTAGCCATAAACAGCGGGCGTTGGGCTGGACTACCGTTGGGTTCTGGGGTTGGAGAACCGTGGTCACAGTAGGCCTGGCTCAGCCCCTTGGTTTGCCCAGCCCTCTGTTTGGAGCCTAGCACATGTATAGGTCCAGGCAGTCTCGACCGTATTAGTGGGGGGCATCAGGAGCTGACTAGCGCTGACTACCGACTTCCCCACGCTCAGGCTCATCAAGCTCGGGTTGTATCACTTACCCTAACAATCGGATCATTTTATTAATACATTGCTATACTATTTTCATCGAAGTCTCAATATTGACAAAAATGGTGACGATGCATCTCACGTCCGTTTAGTGGAGTCCAGAGTCCAGAGAGCGAGCGTGGCCCGGAGTACAGAGCACCATGTCACGTGAATCACGTCTCGTGGCTCATGGCTCGTGGCGGGCTGAGCGGAGTTCGAATGCTTGCCAAATTTGGCTGTGGCTATGGGTGAGGGGGGTAGGCTACTGCAGTGATTTGTAGCATACCACTGTGAAACACAAACCGCATTAGAACTGATAAGTTCAAATTTTATGATGGAATGTGTGCAATGAAAATTCACGTGTGCTGAGCCAGCAAAAGAACAAAAGAATTCACATATCAAACCCTGGCACATATCGATTTGCCTAACTTACGCTGGGACTATAAAGAACCAAGTCCTCAACTGTATCGCCAATTAACGCCGGATCCTGTAGCCAGAGTAAAATGCGTTTGAGTAGCGAGAAAAACGACGTACTAACTTCCTCAGCACTTGGGCTAGGAATGCAGGGACGCACGGCTCCACTACGTATAAGTAAAGCGAGGCGTGCCATTTACGCATCCCAAATAGGTTCGTCTGCCGCAATGCACAATTCATCAGTGCATTCCACAGGGCACACATTCGTGCTAAAATGCACATCAACGCTGCCAGAATAGCAGAAAACAGTGCCGTTTCTCCTTGTGTTCGCTCGATTCCCGTCAATCGCAGCAGCAGTTAACTAATGCTTTTTCAAGTGTGCATGTTTTGTGGTCGCATAAATCCATGACGCATTTCATGGCGCGCGGAGACTACTGCGATATGCAAAAGACCCGGATGGGGGGATGATGCAAAATAACGGCGTCAATGAACGGGGGGCATATTGGACGCCTGGAGGTGGTTGGGTGGGCAAATGAGCACCTGCGCCGCACGATGGATGGCAGAGCACAACATAATTATTATTGGAGGGCCCGACATGGCTCCGGCGAAACGCAACTAAACGGACAATACACATACGTGCGAGCACTAGCCAATGACTCTAACTAGCAAGTGGCAAAATAGGTGGACGGTAGCCTGTGAACTGATGGGGTGTGGTTCATTATTCCTGTGTGAGAGATTCGTTGCAATGGCAGTGGAATGTCCCAGCACGAGGCGATTGTGGATTCAGCGATGGGGGTCCTCATGAGACCTGTGGCGTGGCATGTTTTCTTCACGAGTGAAATCGACCATACCTCGCCACATGACATGTTTAATTTCACTCATTTTATGCGTGAGTTTCACGCAGTTTTGGGTATTACAATGGTCCAGCGCCCACGTTTCTCGGCGCGGATGTAATTTCCTGCGGATGATATTTAATGACGACTGACTGGATGTTGGGCAGCAGGAAAAGAACCCGAGAGTGTGCCAGTGTGAAAATTTGCGGACGGAGATGACTCGAATTCAAATTCCATATTGCAACGTGTAGCCCTTGCAACGTCTTCGAAGAGTAATTACGCAACTGGCGAAGGGCGAAGGAATTTGTTTTTCGGTTTGTGGAGTTAGAGGGGTGGAATTAGGTGTGGGGACTGTTCGTTGATTTCGAGAGAGAATGCGCGGGGACAAACGGGGGACTAAGAAGAACAGCACGCCACTGATAGCTGCTTTTCAGTGTGAGTCGAGAAGGGTTCTCGTTTAAAAATGTGCTGGCAGCGCTTGAAAGGTACTGAAGGTATTGTAATGTCATGCATGAATGCATGAAAAGGCAGACCTTCTCACGGCCAATAAAATCGCGAAAGAAAATCGCGAAAATCTGTTAATGCTCATTAAAATACATTGTTATCTGCTTAGTGGCATTAAATTCAATTACAAGTGCCGATTTATTTGCCAGTCAGACACATAATGCACGTTATATATTTAACCGTTGACAGGTTCCGTTCCGCTCCAGCAGGATTCGGATTTTTCAAATTGTCTAGGAAGATGACCGGCGATTTATTGATATACGTTCCAGGGCCAGGGGCTTCATCTTCATGTTGAAATATCTGCAGGGATGGTGCGAAAATCGGTCAAGCGCCGGAATTTAACGTTCAGCGATCCTAAACCACGATAACTTAGCGACACCCGGGGCAAGTTGTCTTCGTATGTTTATGCCATAACTCAAGAGAGAGAATCGCCAGCAGCTCTTTACAGCACGGATGACTTGCAGGGATGTCTAGAACGAAGGTCGGAGGAAGTCCACCTGGAAGTGGAAATCTATGTCATTCCGAAGCGACAGTTTTCTCGTCTTCCCAAACTTCAATGACACGTGAAGTGGACGACGTAAGGCATGGGGTTCTCCAAAATGCCGTGCTTCGCGTAGTTGATTCTCTGAACGGGAAAGTGTCCGTTCTTCGAGATATCGCTGACAAGAATATTAATCTTTTGGAAAGGTGTTCTTCGATGGACGTGTCACAAGCGATACGAGGCACCATCGAAAATAGGTGGGAAGAAATCAATTGGGCAGGAAGAGTGATTTCGCATTCTAACTCGGCAACAGACAACAAGACTTCCTTGGCACGGATGATGCTTCCGGAGTTCGTTCGTTTACCGTGAAAAGCCGAACAGGAAAGAAGCACCAGCACGAGGAAGGCTTAGGCCTTAGGCCGGAGCGGGGCTGCTTTGAGAGCGTAGCAGGAGAAGCATTCATCAGAATGAGAGAAAAGCTACCGTAGGGTCTGCTGATACTCGTGAAAATAGCCAACGGCGTTTGGAGGGCAGGACAAGTTCGTTCCAAAACCTGGAATTTACGAAGCTGGGGAGCAATGTGCGCCATATCGAAATGGTGAGCTAATGACCAAAAATAAGATTCACCCGCCTTGCCACCTTCCATTCCCCGGCGCCGTTCGCGCCCGGCGCCGTTCGCGACAACACGAGACTGAAAGGCCCCCTTGAGAAAATGTTAACAAGGGCTAGGTTGAGACGTCCTTGTTTTGTTCTCCATCGAGTTGACCGGCCACGGTCAAGGCTCTCAACTACAGTCACTGGCAGGTCGGGCTCGAAATCCAGAGATTCGTGAGACTGTCGAACATGTGCGCTGAGCGAACAATTCGCCTTTTCTAGTCTATTTAAGAAGGCCGTCTCAAAAATCAATAGAGGTAGATCACCTACTGACGAAGGGAAAAAGGACGACTCGTTCTCGGCTGACCTAACGGGTAATAACGTCCGTCGAGGACCGTCCCGCGAGTGCTTCGGATGTCGGGTGAACGTACAACGCGCTGTAAATTTTCCTACCAGTTAACAGAGTTAACAGATAAAAATCGCGAATTACGTAACGTGATGAAGTTCCAATTGAAATTTGGATTTCATGGACCCAAACCCTTTAACCTGAAATCCTTCAAGAAAAAGCACTTCACCAAAAATGTGTGCCTTCTAGGTTAGTCGCAACCATACACGATGCGGCGACATCATTTAGTGGACAGGAATAACTATCCGCTGCGCGCACATCTGCCCAAATTTGGCCGTTCAGCGTATATTAACGTTGGGACGTTGGGAGCCGAGACTCAACCCTAAGGATCACGGTCGCGCCTGAGGTGGTATCGTCTCCGCGTGCCATGGGTCTGTTGTACCATGACGGACAGATAAGCCGCGACTTGCACAGTAACGTGACGCGATACTCGGCACGACCTTTTGGCCATCCGTCATGGTTGTTGGCATATTGGTAAGATTTCACATGAAAAGGCAAAGGTGAGACATAAGTGATTGCAGGAATGTAACTTAATGTATCGACACCATTTTGTTCGGAGTCGCCCGACGCTGGTTCGATAGACTATTCTGGTAGGGCCACACGTAAAAACGGGCGTTCAAAGAAGAAAGAAGATTCTTGAGAGAGGGACATACGCGTCATCCCGACATCGCCTTTGTTCTAGGGGTTCAGATTCTTATACATGGGTCAGCGTTAACTGAAAACCACCTACGGTGACATGGTACCCATCAGCTCTTGATAGATCATTTAAAGTCGGACGACGTTCTCACAATCAATGGTTGAGAGTTGAGCGAGTAAAAATTCCTGACAACACGGAATTCCATAATGAGGCCGTCCGAAAGCCTAGAGCACGGAACGCACAACGTTGTCGAAGAAAGAACGTACACCATTGCCGCTATTTGTCCCAATGCTATGGTCGGGACTCTATATAAGGGCGGCTCGTTACCTCTCTATTCCCTCACCCAAGGCGCAGTTTCAGCCTTAAGGATTACCACAACCTCTAGTCCTTACAATAATGCTTAGCAAGCCCTTCGTCTCCTTGCTCATGGCCTTCGCGGCAACGAACAGTGCCACTGCTTCTATCTCTCCAGTGTACAGCAGAGGCTTGTATCCCCCACCAATCCTACCGACAAAACAAGCAAGCCAGTGCACTTCGGGGTCACTGCAGTGTTGTAAAACGTACACTTCCACAAATAATCCAGACGCTCTTGCTCTCATCAAAAACTACAACTTGAACCCGGATCCTAATCTGGGTGTTGGGTTGGGCTGCAACCCTATCATTTTAAGCAGCGTTGAATGGTAATGCTCCCACATCATCGTAATATATGCGGGAGGCTAATATGTCAGCACAGCACTTATACGCCGGTCTGTTGCAAAGATGTCGAGCAGAGTCTGAATTCATCTTATTCTCAGCGGTTAGGGCTTACTGATGTTGGAATTATATTATGTCCAGATGGCCTTATCAATGTCGCGTGCAGCCCTATCAAGCTGT
>QFEA01002354.1:0-17138 GCA_003315975.1 Lactifluus echinatus
GGCGATCCTGGGTCAGCGGAGATCGTTAACCTGCACCAATGCTCGTGAGTTCCAACAGCCACGGTACATCCCCATGCAGAATACTCACCGAACCACATCCCAATCTCCTACTCCATCCACCTCCCCAACAGCAACCATCTGACTACCCGGTATGCAATCCACTCCAATGACTGCCACGCTGCTGGTTTCCCTTGGCTCTTCCTTGGTGCCCTCGCGCTTGATTGCTTCACTGGGGTTGAGTACCTTTGCCACTGCCGGTGCATCTGACGTGAGCGGGTTAGAGTCTGCTGGATCTGCCGGGGGGGTAAGGCGCTTAACGTCGCCGATAAGAGGGGCATTTGGGTCAGATGGAAGTAGACCTTCCAAACGTGCAACATTAAGCATACGTCCGGAAACATAGACAACAGGGCTGAGGTCTTGTGGATTGGGCAAATGGTGCGGGAAAATGGATGTGGGCAGTACGCGAAGCAAAACGCTATGGGAATGACTTCTAGCGACAAATGATTTCGCTGCATCAGATTTCGTCAGCGGAGCATCTCTCTTCAGTGGATGCTTCTTGGCTGAATTGTGCTGACGACGAGTCTTGGGGGCGACCGAGAGCTCAGTATCGTTTGCAAGGAGAACAGCTCTTGCGGAAGACGGTTCAAAAGAAACTGAGATGGACTAAACACCCAGAGGCTGAAAGGATATGCTGCCACATACGGACGCGTAGCCTAATACGTGTGCGGCCAAGTACCCAAACGTCCACTTCTTGGCCAGATGGCGCGACGCGGACTTGAGACAAGAGTGTAGATTCTACGTGCTCTGCATGTAGTTCCTGTATAAGAACGTGAAGAGCGCATCCAGAAGTTATATCGAGGAAATTTACCAGTATCTCCCAGTCATCCGGGGTGAGAGGTTCCGTAGCCACGGAGGTGGCCATGGGTAGGTCATAGAGAAGGCCTACTTCAACCTTGGGAGATTCAGAGATAAGCTGTCCTACGAGTTGCATGTGCATACCAGATCGCTTTTCTTGAAACCGAGACCCTCGGCATACTGTGGATCAATTTCGACCGTCTCGAAGGTGTCGGAAGAAGTGGAATTAAAATGGGCCAAAGATGAGGCCGACACCATGCCTGTCCACCCAACATATGCCTGGAGTTTCTTCCCGTCTAACTCAGGAGAAGGGGTGGTGGCAGTAAGAAGAACAGCAATATGTTGTGGACGCTACGGAGAGCAGCTTGGTCAGGATGCAGTGCGGACAAAAACGATGGTGGACTTGCTATATTACGTTCGAGCAAGGGACCAAACAATGAGACTGGGAGGTTCACGAGGGATGACTTGAGGGAAACAAAGTGAAGCCGTGCATGTCTGGGCATTCCGAGGTTGTGTTTGTTTGTTCTGTTCACCGTTCTTTCTTTACAAGTGGCTCGGCTATTCCGGGCCATGACACGTGATGATTTATATACAATACATACAACTCTACTAGCTGAGTACAACATGAACACAACACAACACAATTCTACACATCCTTCGAGTCAATATCGCACTCATAATGTCGTCGATGTACTCGTTAGTATTTCCGTGACAGTCGTTACTCGGATGGTTTATCATCCTGCACCAGAGTATAAGTCAGTGAGTTCGGTCAGAAATTCTATATTTTACCTACAGCACGAATGAATGTGAACATATGGCACGTGGCATATCCAGATGCCATGCCTGCACTTGCGTATGCAAACATGTAGCGCCACTTCCTGTAGAATGTCTCAAACATAGCGGGATCCGTTTTCAACAACGGGAAGTCCCTCGCAAGAAGTTCGGGAGTGACATTTGCCACAAAGCGTTTGTCCCATTCTCTGAGTGTCCTCGCGTAGTCTGTCGAAAGAGTTAAATATATTTGCCGGTGCTGAATGAGAACTTCTCACTTACGAGCGGAATGATTCTCCACGCCTTCAAGAGTAAACCGACTCTGCGTAGCCGAATTGACGGTGTTTACTAGAGCAGTAGCCGACGGGATGAACGTATTTGGCCACATATATTTCCGGGCAAAGTCTTCATATCTATTAAGAGATGAATGAGTCATGTGCTGAGGACAGTGAACAAGGACATCGCGTACTGGTATCCGGAGTACCTTGACTCCGGTCGGGACGTACAAGTCAATACGGCGGCTGCATTCCTTGATTTAAGGGCCTTGTCGATCGCCTTGAAGTAGGTCGCGAGATACTTGAGGAAAGGACATCCTTGTCAGTTGCCTGTTCCCTGAGCCTGAGAGGACAAGTCACTCCCACCTTCGAGCCAACATGCTACGGGGTGTGACATCAATGTTCTGTTTCCACAGTGAATGGTAGATGTTCTCACCTCCAGCATTTCAATGCTAATAAAGGCATCAAATTTCTTTTCGAATTCCGGAGGCATTTCTCGATAGTCCATGAGGTGAACTCGAATGAGATCTTCCAGACCAGCTTCGCGTATGCGTTCCTCTGCTAGCCTTTTCTGTTCGATTGATAGCGTAAGCGTGTCTACCTCACATCCATAGGTCCGTGCGGCCTAATCCAAGTGTGTCGTGTGGAAAATTAGTTGATGCCGAGAAGACGGGAAATATTGGCTGACCTCAATGGCGAGACCGCCCCAGCCGGAACCAATTTCCAATATGCGCGTTCCACGCTTGACACGTGCCCTACGAAGAACATAGTGAATCTTCCGTAATTGTGCCGTCTCGAGATCTGTGCTGTGATCCCCCAACTGAGGCAGCAAATCACCACAAATCCCGCCTTCCTTGTCGCTCCACAGAGCAGATGAATACATCATCTCTTTGCTCAAGAAGGCCTAATTAGTCGAATTTATTAATCCGAGTAAGGAGAATATGCTAGGCGCCAGGAACCGCGTACCTTGAACAATTCATTCGATTGATCATAACTTGCAATAGCATTGAGCCGAGATTGAGTGAGAGTTTGTCCGAAGAAAGTACTGGATAAGCCCGAAACCGCCGAATTAAGACGCTTGAATACAGATGTAAGAGAGGCCATTCCGGATTGATTGTCGAGCCAGAGCTGGAAAGGAATCCCGTCGTCGGTGTCGTCGTGTGGCCATCAACGATGAGAACAAGCTCACATTCATGATGTTCCCCAACTTGTCTGAATCAAGCTCGATATCGCCAACCATGTAGGCTTCGCTAACTGCAAAGACTCAATCACCACTGACGGTCAAGAAGGTGACATAACGTACAGCCTAGATCCTCATGACTAGGTCATGCAAGTCAATTACTACGTCGTTGTCACTGTAATGTAGCAGCAGACACTCACAGTAAGAGTTGTAGCCAGAACGAATCATTCACCACGGTGATGCGAACGCAATTGCCGCCGTCTTGAATTGACCCAAATTGGTAGATATGGCCGGATTCTTCAATCTCTAAATATCCCATCTTGATGGCTTTCTGGAGACCGGCTAACACGAAACGCCTCGCTAGGAGACAGACACATAGCTATTCAAGTAACAGGATCAAAGAAAGATAAATACAACTTACCGAAGGCAGTAAACATTGGTCGCAAACTCAAGGAGAGAAAGGGAGCATTAAACATCGATGAATAAGGAAGAACGAGACTGAGTGTGGATGCCATGTTGCCTGCAAGAACTGGGGCAGAAGAATGGCTTTTAACGCCCCGAGGAGGCAGTGGCGTCTTCACAAATTCTCATGTCAAAGCTGCAAGATCCAAGCAGAAAGGCAAGGGAGGCCAAAAGATGGTGTCATTAGGGTAAGTGAACGGGCCTCGATCGTACTAGTCTCAAACGTAGTTCACTGGTCATGGGGCTTGAAATCTTCAATCGCGAAGATAAAGTTCTTGATGCCATCCTGCCATGCGTTGCACGCTGCACTGGTCTCGTCACTGTACCTGTAGCAGACCTTTGGATGTAACGGGCGCTTCCGGTAAGTCCGGCGCTACCGCGACATTGGTTGGACACGAGGCTGCAGTAATCCCTTTTGGAACTGTGGAAGTGTGACGATAACACGGCGATTACAGCAGATCATACTTCGCCCGAGCTTATTGCGCGTGCTGGCACGTATGCAGTATCAAACGTGCAGTGTCTATTGAAAAATTGGCAGATCCGAAACGGGCCGGTGTTCTCCTTCTCACGCCCCAAGATCAACATTCACAGATCAGACCACGGCATCTTGGTTTTACATTGTCAGTCACACATTATCATATCATATTACTGTGCTCACAGCGTGCGTCGTCTTGTTCTTATCACGGATAATTCCAATACTGTGCTAGCAGGGCGCATCACACAGCTGCTATTGTACTGGACAGCTACAGTAACTTACTGGCTTACTGGCAGCGCGCATAGCGTGGGAGTGGCACCCTTTCGGTTAATATGTTGAAGAGCGGTGAGATAAGATAGGATACATGCTCAGCAACTGGGTACTACGTTAAACACCATGTGTCGATGTCGGGCTTTCGACGGATCGCCATGTTGCATCTCCGGTTCCCATCCGACTGTATGGACAGGGCTAACATAACGGACAACGGGCAAAGCGCTCACAGAAGAGAGATGCATTCCACGAAGAATCCATGAAGAATGACACGATCCCGTGGAAGGTGCATGCCAACCATTCCAACTAGAAAACCGGCACCATTCCATTCCGTACCTTCGATTTAACCCCTCGGTTTCCGGTTTCCGTTAAAAGAGTGAGGGGCCGGTGTGCGAGTACGAGACGAGGCTGGTAGTGGGGGCTGACAAGAGACACATAAGATAACTGAGGTGTCTTGAATAGCAAATGCGCTGACGACGCAGCGGCTCGGGTTGACGCAGGCAATTCGAGAGATGTAGCAGAGGGCATTCAGGAAGAGCGAAAAGAACGGCGCAATCGAGTCAGCTTTCGAGAATAAATGGAAGTCTCGTTCGCTCTACGAGCTCTTGTTGGCTGGTGAGAAGTCCTGCAACTACTGCTCCTTGGAAATGACATCAGCTAGATTTATGTGCAGTATGTGTACCGGCGAAGCATGTTCACAAAAAAATAAAATTGGGTGGCAGTGAGAAGTATTAAAGGTGCAGTAAGTAACGACGATTTGACTTCCTTTGAAGACGAGAAGCGAGAATCGACATTGGTTGATGGGAGAAGTCGAGACTGGGGTGTAAAGAATTTGTCTAGTAAGGAAAGGCCGTGCAGCGGCTGTGAGCGGTGTCAAGTAACGATATGATGAAGAAGATAGTAGCACCCGATGGGATAAGACGCAAACTCTAGCAACTATACCCGGTGGAGGCCTGTCACCGGATTCCATGCGGCGCTGACATGGTCGAGGCGCAAGTCGCGAGGATGGTCCAGATTGGCGCGCAGGGGCTCCAAAGAGTTCTGTTTCAAGTTCTGCAGAAAGGTCCACCTAAGCCGAAATTTGTATATGGGTCTCTAGGCTGGTTCCATGCTACATGACAGACAGACTTGATGAGACCATCAGACTTCATCGATGTGTCAACGAAATGTGGTCACTCCAATTCGAGCAGTTATCGAAGTACGGATGTCCTTTGACATGTGAATAAAATGCATTGGCCATGCCACCAGATTGATCATTAGATTCCGGTATTATTACCTGCTGGGAGTGTGTCAGCGTAGGCAAGGAATAATGTTATCCGGACGGTCATATTACGCTGTGAAACCGAAATAACGCAAGGGGAGCATAAGGATGGGGCATGAGACTGACAGCTTTTCCAAGGTCCTTTAGTAACGCGCAGACGCCGAGCGGGGGCTCCGCTCAGCGATGCTGTATGCCCGTCGGTAGTCAAGGAGGTTCCCTGGTCTCGTCTGACTTTACACTGGCGAGAGGCCAGAGCTCTGCACCGCCCACATAACTCTGGGCGGATCAGACATAAGGAAATGTACAAAGCTGATGTAGGTACAGAAATCGCATGAGAGGGCGTAGGAATGAATGGAGCAGTGGCCGAAGGACGAGGATTCAAGCCAAGCGTGTGCATGTGCATATGACTTTGTATAGAAAGTCAGTTGAACCAGCACCCATGTTGACAGAAAGTGAGCTTGAGCCGAGGACCAAATACAAATGCATGGCGTGCCCAGGCTGCCGAGGAGGTGCGATACAAGCGGACAAAAAAGCAGGAACGGACGGCATCGAGCGATCAAGGCATGCCAGTGCGACGTGCGACCACCTACTAGGCTTAGCTTAGCGTCAACTGCCAGCAAAATCCTGATAAGGTGGCACGTGAACGGCTGAAGCGTCCGTCCGCTGTAAATACGTACTAGTAATCTGCATTTTATTCCATGATCGTTCGATCTGCGACTCACATCGACTCACATCGTGTGATGGGCCGCACTGGAATAAAACTACTAGTACCATGCGACACTGCTTGACACCATCAATTCCTCTAGATCCTCCTTAACCTGCCGCCATGTCTTCCCTCGATGCTCGACCCCTTACTATCATACCGAATACGTGTTTATTCAGATGCAGCTCAGCTGATATCTCTCGGTGGTCTGAGGTGTCCTCAGATATTTGCTCGAGTCTGCTCTAGTATGTCTTTCTGAACCTTTCCTGCTACTCCATTCATCTCATACATTTAAATCAGCCATCCACCTGCTTTCTTTAATACATCTGCTATAGCGTCTGTTTGACAAGTGGAATACATACGCACGCACCTGTATTGTATACCAACAACTGATGAGTTGATGAGTTGTCCACCACTGAATGTCAGATGTCCCACGTGATCTTTCTATAGCCTCTCTTCTCCGTCCGTCACGTGTCACGGTCCAACCCGAAGCTTCTCGCTTTGCCGTCTCTGATCCGAGCTACCTGCCGTCAAGTCATCGGCAATCTAACAATTTGCTTGTTCACTTTTCGTGCTTCTGAACGTTTGTGCGTTTACAAGAAGCTAAAGTCAAAAAGTCAAAAGGACAGCTACGTAGGTGTAAGCGGATATAATGTAACAGAAATATGTATCTAACACTGCTCTTGCATGTAGAACTTCGAAGTACCTACTTGTTCAATTCCATTATAGCTTTTCTACGTTTCTTGAAATTTCACAATTCACCAAACGGACTGCCTAGTAATTGAGAACAGACATCGGGCAATTCTGAGTTGCTCATTTCGTGCCCTTTTCCGCTCTTCTCACTTACACAATCAGGCTGCTGCTGCTGATGTCGTCGTATCTCGACTCTTGGAGCCCTCTTGTATTTTCTTCCGTCTCACTTTCTCAGCGCGCAGCTGTGCTCGTGTTTGCTCCTCTTACCGCTTTCGTCGTGTCCTTGCAGTGAATTTATGTCATGGAAGATAATTCTCGTGATGCATTGGATACTCCTGCTCTGATGTTATGCATTATTCATTATGAGAAAGAAGGTCTAGTAGTACCGTCTGTACGAACGTGGCTGTCACTCTTTTATATCCAACGACACGCCCGCCTGCACCGTCGATGCTTAAGGGCCCGGGCAAGTACCTTTAAGAATGCAAAACCCGTCGCGTGCTGACCAGTTGAATGGTTTTGGTTTTATGACCTGACCACATCACGTGGACGTGGAATTAGAAGAGACGCGAGACAACCGACAACCATGATTGCTTGCCAACGACGATGTTCATGGCCCGAGCGCGAGTCTTCGCTGGCCGACCGTCGCTTTTGAACGGCGGGCGTCTAACATATCGCGACGTTTGAAATGACAACATACCATCTTAAGCCACTTTCACTCTATAGAAGCGCCTTGACCGCCTTCATAGGATTCACCGCTCGATTACATCCTCCTTCGGGTTCACGTTCACTGAGCGCAGACTACACACCGTCTATGGAGATATGCTTTGACACTCCCGCCACTTCGCAGTTTTTGGCTGACTTCTGCCCCTGGGCCTTCGCCACAACGCACCCGTCCACATCGCTTTTATTTTAAACTTTGGTGCAGGCGCCATAAAAACGTTCCGCTTTCGCGCAAACTGCTCTAGTCATCTCACCTCCCCCGACCTGTCAGCCCACTGCGATCTCGCGTGTTCGACCTGAAACCGACTCCCCATCTCTGCAAATGTTTCTCTTTGATTTCTTCGCAAAGACGGCAAGTTCTTTCGGGACCAGGACCAGAGACTCCATTATTGAGGACAGCGATGATGAATCGGTGAGGATATCTTCTTTCTGTTCGTATTACGCCGCTGATGCGTCAGTCCGATGAAGGATGTGCCCTCGCCTTCGACCGGTGCCACCCCCGAAGAAAGTCTCTCCGTCATTGCAAAAGCGAGCATTGACATGTCTGCGCCATCCCTTGAATACGTGCCTTGTGTTTCAACTGTCCCCAACATCGAACTAGACCACCTATTGAGCCTTCCGACACCACCGCCTGCATCGTCTCTTCAATTATATCATGAGCAGCTGCCAGGCGATCATGCCGTCCGGTCCTCTGACAGACGCGGTGTGTTACGCAGCGTTAGGTCCTCCGCGCGTCACCACGTGTATTCGGTTCCTTCAAGAGAACGACGTCAGGCGTTCAAAAACTACAGCCGCAAGAAGTACATGTTCGTCGAGGAAGCTCGTGACCCTTTTGTCTCCCCTGCGTCAACTACCACGTCCTCTGCGTTTGATCGTGATCAAGCCATTTTGGATGCGGAGGCCGTTTCGATACCAAACAAGCCAATTGAACCGTACCTTTCGACTCTGTTCATTACTCAATGCAACATTATGGCGAACCAATATGTCGAAATGGGTCCCGTTTCGGGCTTGATTCCCGCACGTACCTCCCAAACGAGTGGCCTGACGATCAAAATACCCAGCCTAGTGGACCGTCTTGCTCTTCGACTCCTTGGTTCGTGCAGTGTGACCGAACAGAACGTTGACGCTGACGCCGACTCGCTTGACGGATATTCTGCTTCGGAGTCGTCCTCCGAGGATGACGGTGACGGTCCCAATTTCAATTTCTCATTGCCGAGCCCCGATCGTTTCTCTCGCCGGAAATACCGCCGTCGTGCCATTGCGCCCTATAATCGCACAGGCACACCGAAACGCAAGGAGCTGTGGCTGGGCGCAGATGCAAGCATGGGAGGAGAGGTGCCAGCCTTCCTGCTCTCTAGATCTCTTACAGAGAATCGTACTCGAAGATTGCGCCCCGGTCGTCACTATCAACTGTCTCACTATCACTCCTTTTAGCAGTATCTATTCATACTTATATGTTTTATTCCAGTGACGCTGTGTGGTCCTGGTTGTATGATGAGAACGATGAATTTGGTTTAAGGGCTTACTCTGCTATGCTTCATAGCGTACGTATCGATGGACGCTAATTCTTACTCTCTGTTTCACCTCTATCACGTTTCGCCTGTCATGGTTCGTGCTTGCTATTGTATCTCGTATATGTATCCAATTTCCTTGTCCTTCAACTTTTGAACTTATCTTATCCTTGCTACACCCTCCCTGATTCGAATGGAAGCCAACACGTTACGTAGACTACTAGTATAACATCCGTTGAAGTACGTTGGCATCACGCATGCTGGCGAGCGCGGTCCCGTTGCCATATGCATCGCCATGCTGGCGAAAAGCGAATTTCCAAATTTGGTGATCTTCAGGTCCCTCCCTTTAAGCTTCAAAGACAGACCCTTTGTCCCTTCCAAACCCCGGTCGCTCCGCACTTTGAGTCATGCAAGTCAGGCACGAGGAATGGAATAAAGAATGAGTAATAAGTCAAAGGCCCACTGCCGACTGTTCGGAGACTCGGGATCAAATTACTGTCCCAGATATCCAATTGTTCTTCTCCGTCGTCCCCGACGTTGGTACTTGGAGACTTCATTGTCCGTCCAAGTATAGGCAACCGGGTAACAGGGAACCCTTCAAAGTGGTCACTGTCGTCTTATCCAAGCGGTGCGCCCCCGTCGTCGCCTAGTTGATCTCGCTTGACTGCCAGTGTAAGGTGGCGCACATCCTCGTTAGTTGTGGATGTGAATGCAACGAAAGAGTCGTCGGCACCGCCTCGGCACCCCCGTTAGCTCCTTGCTCTTCTGTGCCATTCAGATGTAGGGCCATGCCGACAATAAAAGCGGCTGTGCTGTCTGTGACTCGGCGGCGAATACAGCACAGGCTCCTCCAGGTCGTGCTCCTTCCACTTTCACCATCACTGTCAGTTACCCCAACAATTCAATTCCGATTTCCCGGAGACCTCTAGCTGCCATGGCTGCCCGATGCAGCTTCCAGTCCGCTTCCATCGCACTCGCATCCGTCCCCGCCGCTATCACAGAGGCACACAGAATGGTGAGTCTACTTACTTTCGAACGAAGGAAGGATTGGGGCACTCAACCGTCCACTTTTAATAGGGTACATCCCACCCATCAATGCACATCAAACGCGAAAGCCCCCAACACTCGTCAGCCCCTGTCGAGAACCTCAGTATGGATATCTTCTCCTCTCTTCCTGTCACAGCCGACCATCCGATTGGGCTACCACCAAGCGCCTGCCCCAACTACATCGCGACCAGCCAAATGCCCGACGCCATGTCACCATCATCATTTCACGACGACGACAGTCGCATTCCACGCGCTTGCCACGGCCTCGAGAGGCGCCAGCGCCCCGCACGGCCGTCATCATCATCACGTGGAGCAGCTAGCCTTTCACACTACGCGAAGATGACGCGCGCAGAACGTGTCGTGATAAAAGCGGCCTCCGCGCGTCGTGTGGATTTCGCTGAACATATACAACAGATCCCGTCCTCCTCTCTGTGGACAGGCCCCCCTGGCGCCACGTCCGCAAGGACTAAGGGACGCGCACCAACACCAACCCCGATACCGAACGGACGCGACTTGGCTCTCGGACTCCCGTTGGGGGACGGCATTGATGACGACGGCGACGACGGCTACGGCTGCGGCTCCTGCGACGAGCGTGATGTCTCTTCTGGTTTTGAGGGCGACGTCGAGCTCGATTCTGAGGATGTGGTGGTGGCATCGCGCCATGATGAGGATCCTCCAGCTGCACGTGCCAGTGTTGGTGCCAGAGAGCGCCTTACGATCGTGGTGCCGGGTGGCAAGTCCGAGGCGTACGTCACCATGGCCTTCGAGCGGTCGTGCAGCCTCGCGAACAACGACGACGACCATCACATGATCAGCCCCCTGATCCCCAGTACGACATCACCCCAGTCAGAGCTCTTGACGCCGCTGCCGGCGGAGGCGGAGAAGAAGAGAATGACGGGTCTCAAGATCAGGATCCCGGTGGCCAACTCAGCGTTCATGCTCTCCCTGCGACTGACCAGCTCGTGTCGTGTCTCGGACCTCACCAGCCCGGAATCGGAATACTCATCGTCCGCCGCTACGGGTTCATCCTCCCCCGTTGGCATTAGCCCTGACATGATGCAAGACCCACACGTACATGGTCCCTCTCTCTTTGCCCCAGCTGGGGATCGCGTGGCACGGCGCGCTGCGCGACGTGCCGCTCTAGCACCATACGCGACTGATCAATCATCTGCATATACAAGCAAAAGGCGCCTGTTGTATTAGTGTCCCCGTTCACTTTTTCCCCTTTTCTTATTGACCCAGATTCCGTCTTTGCTCCCTTGCAAGCACTATTGTAGATTCATCTCATGTTTAAGGATAACTCCCCCCCCCTGCTCTGGAACTTTCGGAGCATTTACAATCAACGCTAATTGTGTATCATTCAGCTTCTTAATTGACCGCCTGCATCTGACTCCCCGCTCAGGAGGGAAGGAAGGAAAATCAGCAACCGTCCAATGTGGTATGGTACAATATGCAGACGGTCTAAGTCATTAACTCTGCGCAGAATAAATATATGTGTAAGTAGTCTAATCGTCCGCCTCCTCTGCCAACGACAACCTATTATGTACTAGGTTCGCGACCAGCTCACCGTCAATGGGAATCTCGTTTCCTTGAAAGCCCTCGGGATAAGCCTGTGGTGGTACGTCGGCGCCGGTGAAGTAGCTGTGCGCCGCGTGAGCACGAAGCGAGGGCGATATCGCAAATAGATAATATACCTGTCTCCCCAGAAACCGAAGTGCACCATGCCAAGAGCACGCGTCGTGTATTCATAATCATGTGCGAAGCCACCGGGGTAGAAGAATTCCATAACTGTCGAGCGTGGGGTGGGCTTCATCCATAGCAATGCAGTCAAACCGTTTCCATGCACCCCCATCATAATCTGCGCTGGGAATGAGCAACTTCTATCACGCAATACAAGTGGGGAACACAGACTGTCGTTTGTCCAGCAAGCCACAGCTGTTCGACTCGTGATAGCTGGTCCATATTCACCACATTGATCTCGTACCCATATTGGTCACGCAGCTTGTACAGCTCCTCGACTAGTTTATCGTGATCCTCTTGTAGAAGCATGCGCCGTCCCCACGCCTGGCGGGAGACGTACGTGATAACTGGAGTCCCACGAGTCCCCGCGCCCGTGCTCGCGTTCAAGCCCGTGCTCTCGATCACGTTGTTCCGGAATGTGCTCCACCAGTTCGGGGAACCGGGGAGAGTGAACGCTTCGCTCGCCGTGCGCTGCGTACGAAGGAAGTTTTCACCAGTCATGGCAGCGGCACGGTCGGCGAAGAGGACGCGGTCAAAGACAAAGGGAACGCCCATGGTGGCGCGGTCGTTCCAGTCATCGGAAAATTCCATGGAGATTGATGGGAATGCGGTGCGCAGCACCCACTGGTTCATTGATGCATAATCACGCCAATGATCCGCGTCGATCCGCGTGAAGAGAATCCGTCGTGGTGGGGGCAACGCCGTCTTGCCGCTTGATGGGATAAAGGGGTCGAGAGAGGAATAGGCACGCCAAAAGCCGAAAAAGAGCTCGGCAGACCAGTGATAGTAATGAGTGATGCTATTAGCTTATTTAGTCGTCTATACCAGAACCACTTTGCGAGAAAGACTCACAATTGGTTAGGGTCATTGACAAGCCACTGAAGGCGTGTGAGGAAAGATGTCGTCATGAATGAGATAGCAAGGACACCCACCGTCACACCCTGAACACGATTGGCGCCGGTTCCAAAGAGCTTCTTCGCTTCGGCAGTGCTAATGATGCGCATGTCCTTGTCTGTGGGCATGCGGGCAGCGACCATATCTGCACCATTGTAAACCTCTATTCCAGTTGAAGTCATGTGTTTCCGGTCAGGGAACGTCTCTGGTTCGTCACTAACGAGATAAACGGTGCCGTTGAGGATGTACATTTTCTCAAAGATGGTCCATCCTTGAAGGGAGGTGAACAGATGTGAGTATATGCTACAATGGACACACCTGGCGTGTGGACAATTATTCTTGAACGTGGAACCTTTGACGATCCCCAGGAAAGCCGTGAGTTTGAAGGAAGAGTAGGGATGGCAAAGGAGTCTTGAGGTACCGGCGGTGAAGGAGCATCGTGCCAGACGGCAGAAAGGTCTACGTGAGAAAGGCGTTTGTGAGAAATGTTACCTGAGAAAAAAACCAAAAGGGCGAGGAAAACGACGAGGACGAGGACGAGCTCTCGCCTGGTTGGGGGAGCATACATCTCTGTGCTCTGGCGTCTGACGGCGACGGCGACGGTGGCTGTCCAACTGACGACGACGATGTGTGGATTACATCAGCCAGTGACGCGACACGACACGATAAGCCAAGCCCGACGCTCGGCTCGACGTTAGCTAACAACGACTTCGTCTGCGCAGTTGACGGCTAATTCGCCGTTCTCATGGGAGACGACTTCGCTCGCCTCGTATCTCAGGCTAATCCTGCGGTCGCGCTCAATCCTCAATATCAACGCGCTGACAATGGTTACCCTCCTTCCAACCGCCCCCATGATTCTCATGGCTCTCCTCTCTTGTTGGACCCATTTTTCGACGATGAAGACGAAGGGGAGGTCCCAGATTCTGCATTTGGAGGCATTCCTGCCGCACAGTCAAAGGAGAGCGCTCTCCACCTGCCAGGCCAGGCTGCGCCGCTGGCCGGTGTAGCCAAGTCCTCTCTGCCCACCGACGGGGTCCCCCAAGGCTGGACCTTTGATCAAGATGACCCCCCCATTCAACTCCCGCAAAAATCTCCGCGGGGATCCAGCAAGGTCTCCCGTCGAAGATGGAGATGGCCATGGCAGAAAGAGCGGGTCTTGACGGGAGAACGGGTCATCGCTCTCAACTATCCAACTTCGAACGCAGAATTTCTATCAAATCATGTCTCCACGGCCAAGTATAACATGATGACTTTCGTTCCCAAGTTTTTATTCGGTTAGTGCACGCGCTTGGCACACTTCTTCCGTCCGTCCGTACTTACGTATCTATCTCCGTTTAGAGCAATTCTCTAAATATGCCAATCTATTTTTCCTTTTTACTGCGTGCATTCAGCAAATTCCCGGTGTTTCCCCTACCAATAGGTGGACCACTATCGCGCCTCTGTCCGTCGTCCTTCTCGCGTCTGCATTTAAGGAAGTCCAGGAAGATCTCGTACGTCGCGTAACATAGTTTCTGATCCCTTCCTTAACCCCACCTTATCTGGTTAGAAACGGCACCAATCTGATTCTGACCTCAATTCCCGTCGAGCCAAAATCCTTACCCCAGCCGATTCTTTTGACTCTACGAAATGGAAGGATATCAAAGTCGGTGATGTCATTCGGCTAGAGAACGACGACTTCATCCCGGCCGATGTGATTCTCCTCAGTTCAAGTGAGCCTGAAGGATTTTGCTACATAGAGACATCGAATCTGGACGGGTATGCACTACTCTGATACTATTATCCTTTAACATACGGTTTATCATGTTCTTTTCAGCGAGACGAACCTCAAGATCAAGCAGGCATCCCCCCAAACTTCCCATCTTACTTCACCGAGCCTTGTCACGTCATTGCGCGGATCTTTACGCTCGGAACATCCTAACAACTCCCTTTACACATATGAAGGCAGCCTCGATTTGACCACTTCAACTGGTCTACCGAAGCAGGTACCGCTCGGGCCTGATCAGATGCTTCTACGTGGTGCACAGATACGCAACACCCCCTGGGCGTACGGGCTTGTCGTCTTCACCGGTCATGAGACGAAGGTAATGCGTAACGCTACGTGGGTATTCCTGCTTCGCCGACTTTGTGTTTCGCGTGGACTGAGCGTTTGGCGGTGGTCACACAGTGCCGCACCAATCAAACGAACAGCTGTGGAGAAACAGGTGAACACGCAGATAGTGTTTCTGTTCATCTTATTGTTGGCACTCTCTGTGGGTTCGACGATCGGCGCTAGCATTCGTTCAGTACGTACCAAGTCTTTTGGATGCTTGCGTATGATGAGCCCGCTTTTTCTAGTGGTTCTTCGCTTCAAGACAATGGTATCTCTTGGAAACGAACTCTCTGGGAGGACGAGGTATGTCCCTTTGTTCTGACAGGAAGCTTCCTAACACGTGCTGTCTTCGTCTTCACCAGCTAAAGAATTCATCGAGGGTGCGAAATCGAAATTATATCTCTGTGTGGCCTACTCACATCAATACAGACATTCTTACCTTTGTCATCCTCTACAACAATCTGATTCCTATCTCACTCATTGTTACGATTGAGGTCGTCAAGTTTCAACAAGCGCAACTCATCAACTCGGATCTTGACATGTATTACGCGAAAACTGATACGCCTGCTCTTTGCCGCACCTCCTCACTCGTCGAGGAGCTCGGTCAAATAGAATACATCTTTTCGGACAAGACGGGCACCCTCACACGCAACGAGATGGAATTCCGCTGTTGTTCAATCGCAGGCATAGCATTCGCAGCTGAAGTCGATGACGCAAAGCGAGAAGAAGGCGAAAGCCATGACGCTTGGCGCACTTTCGATGAGATGCGCACGATGCTACAAGCAGATAATCCATTCATTGACTCGAGCAGAAAGACGGTCCCTGGGACACAGAAAGAGCGTGAAATCATTCATGAATTCTTAACGCTGCTTGCAGTGTGCCATACCGTCATCCCTGAGATCAAAGACGAGAAGATAGTCTATCAGGCGAGTAGCCCAGACGAAGCGGCACTGGTTGCAGGTGCTGAGCTACTCGGATACCGCTTCACCGTAGGTACACCCTACAACTGTCTCCTATTATGTCTCACTTTTGGCCTGATCATCTATAGACTCGAAAGCCCAAGTCAGTGTTTGTTGATGTCCTGGGTGTCACTCAGGAGTTTCAAATTCTGAATGTATGCGAGTTCAACTCGACTCGCAAACGCATGTCAACGGTTATCCGGGCGCCAGATGGAAAGATTAAATTGTATTGCAAGGGGGCTGACACCGTTATTCTTGAACGGCTCTCTCCATCGCAGTTATATACGGAGAAAACTGTTGCACATCTTGAGGTGACGCGTGCAGCCTAACGCTCCTCGCATCCTCATACTGAAGGCTGTATCTAGGATTACGCCACGGAAGGCCTGCGCACGCTCTGTATCGCATACCGTGAAATATCCGAATCAGAGTATAAGCAGTGGTCTGCGATCTACGATCAGGCAGCTACAACTATCAATGGTCGTGGTGAGGCACTGGACAAGGCAGCCGAGATAATCGAAAAGGATCTGTTCCTCCTAGGTGCAACAGCAATCGAGGACAAGTTACAAGAAGGCGTTCCGGATACGATTCACACCCTACAGCTTGCCGGTATCAAGGTCTGGGTGCTAACTGGTGACCGACAGGAGACAGCGATCAACATCGGCATGTCATGTCGACTTATTACCGAATCAATGAACCTTGTTCGTAATTATTTGCCGGCATGCGCCGTGAGACGGGCTCATGGGTTTGCAGGTTATTGTAAACGAAGAAACCATGCACGATACGAAGGAGTTCATTGAGCGCCGATTAATAGCTGTCAAGAGTCAGCGCAGTTCAGGGGAACTGGAGGACCTTGCACTTGTCATTGGTACATTTCTTCGCTTAGTCACATATTGATGCTGATTGAGTTTGCTGTAGACGGCAAAAGTCTGACGTTTGCCCTGGATAAGGAAGTTTCGAAGTTATTCTTGGAATTGGCTATCTTGTGCAAAGCAGTTATCTGTTGTAGGTGCCTGCTAGTCAAACATCAACTTATTCTCACGATACGCCTCAGGTCGTGTTTCTCCACTGCAGAAGGCCCAGGTTGTAAAATTAGTCAAGAAAAACCACAAGTCGCTGCTTCTCGCCATTGGAGATGGCGCAAACGATGTCAGCATGATACAGGCGGCTCACATTGGCATCGGTATATCTGGCGTAGAGGCAAGTTCTGTTTTATCTCACTCCTTCGGTGTTTCC
>QFEA01002362.1:0-16554 GCA_003315975.1 Lactifluus echinatus
AGCACTATAAAAACCCATATGTTGCTATGGCCACTATGGACGCTATGGACGCTATGGAGCACTATGTAGCACTACCAAGTGGGGTCAGGTTTTGCTGATGTTCTCTGCCTTGGGTCCAGCAGCTCCAGCAGTTCTAATGATCACCGCAGCATCAAGTGTCCCTTGCCCCCAGTTAGGCTTTGGGTTGGCCACTACAAACCATAGATATCCCAAGACCATGTGGTCACCTCCCATTTCTGCAATGTAGAAGCATAATGTGTGCACTTGGTCTCCTGTGGTCACCTCCAGATCTGTGTATTTAATGATTGACCCACTTTTGTTGCTGGTGCCATCTGCATTGTGTAAGCGCTTTGGGTGAAGGAGGAGCTTAGTCCTAAGTTTGTGCTGATCTACAAACTCCTGACTTATAAAGCATTCTGTAGCTCCACTGTCTATGAAGGCTATTAGGTTGGCCATTTTCAACGCAGTTTGGAATTGCACAAGAAGTCTCATTGCATTAATCTGAGGCATGAATACATTGCACTGAAACAGAGCCCAAGCAAAGGCCATTTTGCTCAGGCTTAACCAAAACCCTCTTTATCCTCCCCCATATGCTCTGCCCATTGCTGGTTCAGATTTCTATACTCCTCATTGTTTAATCCTCGGAGGTAGGCCAGTATGTGTTTGGGGTCCATTTCTGGTTCCTTTGATGGTTTTATGTTGGCTTGAGCTATTCTGGCAGGTGGAGGTTGTGTAGTGTGCTTAGGACAGTTTCTGGAGATATGCCCCTGTCTTCCGCAGTTGAAGCATGTGCCCCTCTTGTGGTAATCTTCTTTGTCCTGGTCAGTGACCACCTTTCGTAGCGTGTCCACCTGCATTGCATTTGGATCCCGAGGTGGCTGCCCCCATGGCTGGAATGGTCATCCTTGTGGTTGTTCTATAAAGGGTCTCCAGTTCCCTCTCTTTCTATCGTTCCAGAATGGTTTGCACAACTCTTGGAGGCTGGTGAGCTCTCCCTGTCGCCGCCGGACTGACTGTGTCCATGTTTCCCAGTTTCTGGGGTTGTCATGGAGCATAACTGTCTCGACCAATTTATAGTTGGTGAGCCCCTTCTTGAAGATCTCTAGGGTGGCTGTCATGGGCACACATGGTGCCTCTGGTTGCAGCACAGACGGACACAGCCCTGGATGGATTTGTGGCACATGTTTCATAGTAGAGTAGCTGTTAGGGAAGGCTACGTATTACGATACTCCTTATAGCCCTAGGACACTGCCTCTTGACTGATGTGACTCATTACTAGTAGACATGTACTAGGATCTCTTAGTATAAGTAGAGGCACTACTAGTTGTACCATCCTTAAGCTGAGTCTCCTCTAGGACTCAGTGAATACACTCCTGTTCGCTCTCATCTTGTGTGCAAGACCTATTCCTTCTAAGTGGGACTTAGAAGTGTTCTATCAGACTATCTTAGGGAGAACTCAGCACACGCTCTCACCCTAAATGGAGGGTTGGAGAGGCATTGTTCAGACATAGTCAGGCAACTCTAGGACGAGTAACACCTTAGTGTTTTATTGCTCAGGCTTTGGGGAAGCCCCATAACATCAGACTCAGCTTAGTTTCCTCTACGTCAGGGAAATAAGGACAGAAAGAACACCATGGCCCCACACGAGTATATTAAAGAAAGCCCAAAGGAAGGGGCCCCAATTAACACAGTTGCATTCTACATCAACCAGAAGGATGTCAACGGACTCCCATTCTCCTGCTGGGCATTTCACAACAATCATGTTGTATCAATTGAACCATCATGCGCAGTACACCTATTGACCTTCAAACAACAAAAGTGGTATCAGTTACTCATTGAAGAAAAAAGTCACAAGTGCTATATTGGGAGACCACACCCAGAACTCGAGGAGTACAACCAAGAAGGGACATACAAAGCAGATGACACCTTTAGAGACTTCATTCCCATCACTAGACTCATCACACCACCACCCAAGGAAGACACACCACCACCAGACGTAACACCAGCACAATCGGAAGCAGAGACAATGGAGTCATCAGAAGCCATTGACGACACATCTACATGACCTATTGCAGACATACCGGAAGAACTAAAAAGAATGTCATCCATAGCCACCGTTCTGACTCAGGTCTTGACTGCGTTAACCAGGCCCTCCTCACCAAATCCAGACACAACCTCTTCCATCCTGCTAAGAACATCTGCATTCACCAGCTTGTGATATGACTCACCAGCCGAGAAGTTGAAGAATGTCTTTGGATGAAAAGAAGCCAACTCAGACAATTATAAGCCACAACGACCACACTTTCCCCCACCTTGAGGAGGCAGAGGAGATGGAGGTGGTGGAGGAAATGGAGGAAATGGAGGAGGTGGAGGAGGTGGAGACCCAAACAACCCAAATGCACAAAACCCACCTCCAGCCAACATTGTCATTGCAGGAGACGCAAAAATCATGGGAGCACTCCCAACTATATTTGACAGAGACAGAGGACAAGCAGATGCATTCCTGGATGCCCTCAAAGCATATTTCCAAGTCAACATGGACGTAACTGCACTACGATCCTACATCAAATGTATCACCATTGCACTCACACTTATTCAAGGACCAAAGGTTGAGAATTAGGTCAGAACCATGGGAGAATGGGTTGATCTTCTCCACCCTGACATTGATGATGATGAAGACACCTGGAACCAATTCATAGATGAGTTCCAACAACAGTTTGTAGACACTCAGAAAGTCCCACGTGCCAGAATGCACTTACAAGAAATGTAAGTCAAATGGCCACTCATTGACGAGTTCATTCAAGAGTTCAAACAAAATGTTCACCTTGCAAAATATGAAGCAGGAGACCATGCAGTCACTCAACTGTTCCTCAATGCACTTCCCAAATCAGTCTTGGAAGACATCCTGAAACCACCAATGGTATACACCTATGAAGACATCAAGAACCAAGCGATCAAAAGTGTCCGCTCATGACAACTCATAGATGCCATCTTCTGCAAAAGAGGACCAACCCAGACCCTACAGAATACTGGACCACGCCCTAATTCTTGGAACAACTGGCAGAATCGACCCCAGAACTGGTCTATGCAAAAGAATCCCAACCCACCACATTTCCCTCATCCTAACACATTTCAACAAACCTTTGGAGGACAGAGACAATACAACTCAAGCAATGCGCCACCTAACATGAGGAACATGCTGGTCCCAATGGATGTAGACCGCACACAAGCACCCAACAACTACAGGGGACAAAACAACTACCAAGGAAGAGTTGTCCAGACCCCCAATGATCAAAACAAATGACACACTCAGGGAGCATGCTACAATTGTGGCAAAATAGGACATTTTGCACAAGACTGTCGCGCACCCAAACAACAACACAACCGTGTCACCAGCCTGATAGACTGGCAAGAAGGAGACCTGAGTGGAGAACAATACCAGAACCCTAAAGAGCACATCGACACACTTTTCCAACAAATGAATGCACTCTCCACAAATGAAAAGGAGTTATTTATGCAGAGATATGGTACTGAAGAAAACAATGGTACAAATTTTCCCTCTGCCTAATTCATTCAGCCTGGATTAGGAATCAATTACCAGATTGTGTGTATTTATCAAATTGAAAATCAATGACCATGAAACTCTTTCTCCACACACAATCTCAGAGGGCCGAAAGCACAGTACTGCTAGACTGCGGTGCAACTGAAAATTTCTTTGACTTAAACTATGTGCACAAATTATGACTTGATATCAAGAAACTATGGAACCCTCAACCCGTCTACAATGTTGACGGAACATTAAACAAAGTAGGAAACATCACATGATATGTGGACCTACAGATTCAAACAGGACTCAAACACACCAACATGAGATTTTTCCTCACACACCTGGGAGAGCAAAAGATCATCTTAGGATACCCTTGGTTTGCTGCCATGCAACCTTGCATTGACTAGGCCAGAGGCTGGCTAGACACAGAACAACTCCCCCTCATTGCACAATCACTAGATTTCATTGCAGGAACACCCCAACCAGCACGAAGGGTAGCCAACATCAGACAAACTAATTACCACGAAAGACCCAATGATGCCATGGACCACTCTTCAAAAGAGAACTCTATCCTACCTGCATACCAAAAATTCGCTAAAGTCTTCAGCGATGTAGAAGCGCAAAGATTCCTAGACAGCAGAAAGTGGGACCATGCCATAGATCTGAAACCAGGAGCACCCAGTAAATTAAAAGGAAGCCCATATGCACTTACCCAACCAGAACAACAAGCACTTGAAGAATTCCTCAAGGAACAACAAGCTAAGGGATACATCAGACCATCCAAAAGTCCATATGCCACACTATTCTTCTTCATCACAAAGAAGAGTGGTGCACTTCACCCAGTACAGGACTATAGACGACTCAACAAATGGACAATCAAAAACAAATACCCACTCCCACTCATACCTGAACTCATTGCCAAAGTCCAAGGCATAGTGTTGTGGCGGCTCTGGAGCTGAGTCGAGCCAGAGCCGAGCTGCATTTAAGCCTCATTAAGGCTTATCAAAATAAGCTGAGCCATGGCTAAATGCCTGCTTATCCGGCACAAGCTCACAGCTTAAACCATTAAGCTGGACATATAAGCCAGCTAATCAGACACATAAGCCAGCTAAGCCAGCTAAGCTAACTCACCAGCTCTAGAGAGCTGCATATCTTATCATATGACATATGATGAGATAAGATGCCACAAACAGAACTTTTCATTTTGTTTAGGACGCGGGTGCAGTCATGTGACACCAGTTTCTCCTATCGACATTGACTCGACCCCTAGAGTTACAGTATTTTTTTTTAGTTGCACTCAGGAGTTCCTTATAATTTAACACCACATGTTATATTGCATTATAGATTGCTAGTACTACTACAGCTATCACCAACCCCTCCCATGACATCTTGGTGATCGTGAATCACTATACAAAATAAGGTGTATGAAGGTGACCCTAATTTGTATTATCTTTCCCCTGTAGCAGGCTGCATGGCTGCATGGTCATCACCATCAGGGGCCATTGAACTATCCTCGGGGCCACCTTGTATTGAGAACTCGAGAACTCTGGATCCATCATAGGCACCAAACAACACCTAAAAGAAAATTGTATTGTGTGAGAATGTAGCCCTAGGTGTAGATAGGTTAGGATAGGATTCACCAAGCCAATCGTGTAGCTATTGTAACCGTGTTTGGTGCGCATACTCTATTGGAGGGTCAAGGAAGATGACTTGATTCTGTATCCAGATTTCATGCACGATGGACACCAGAGTCATACTCCCTTCCAAAAATTGAAGGATATCAGCGTCAAATTCCCTGCCGAAATCAGATCAAGTGATCATTGCTTACCTTTTCTCCACACAGCTTGTCACCACAATGCTCACTTGAAATGGGGTCACACCGGAGCTCCCCATCATCTACAGAGTGATCAAATTCAGCCTGAACAACATGTTTCAGTCATTGAAGGAGAATCCCTTCAATCTACCTACCTAGCCTGGCAACCCAGGGGTCAAGACTTGCATAGCCTTCAAGATTGAGACAATCAATCTAGGGACAAGTGCTTCAGTAGAAAATATTGGCCATTGAGTCAATGCATGGCAGCCTGGATACAACTCAATAACTCTGTGAATGATTCTGTTGTGAAAGGGGAGCATGTCGCCAAGTCCTCCACAGTGCGCAAGATATCCTTGACATTGTTTGCCTTACTTACCCTGTAAAGGCCATCAGCTGCACACCTAGACCACAAGATGTCTACACAAACCTGTGACACAGATACCACACTGGTGAACTTACAGATGAACTGAATATGTCAAGCATCCCATCCAGCTGATGACACTAAGCGTGTGGCATCATATTGGCTCACGAAATGCTCCTATCCAATGTTTATGCCTATGTTGAAGGCGCACGGTGCGTGCGAGTGGGTCGTAGTGCATCGCGGAGAGGTCTGCAATTTGGATGCATGTTGGGTCCACCTTGGTGCCTGCGCCCATGGACGAGAACAACCTAATGTTGTGCTGCACACAGTATGCCAGTAGCTCGACCTTGGTGCCAATATTATCGATCACATCTAGTATATCAGAGCATCAGAAAAACAAAAAGACTCTACAGCAGGAGAGATAATGGGATGGGGCAGCAACAGGGAGCCAAAAAGCCACAAAAAAAAACGCGCACCAATGACCCAGTCTGTACCCTGGAGGAGCTCTGCGCCGTCCACACCACTGCGCCAAAGCTCCACGTGTGGGTTGGCCACCACAAACGGTGCAATAGCATGCAGTGTGCATGCGATGCACTGCACCTTGTGCATGCCAACGTCAGCGAGGGCAGCGGTTGCATGGCGATTGGGTGATGAGAGGGTGACATAGTTAAAGTCGATGATCTGCAGATGTGCAATGTCTGATTGTGCCAGCATGACTGCCGCCCAGCTCCCAACACCACTGCAGCTAACAATGACAATGGACGCATGTGATGCTGTCCTCACCTAGAAAGGCATAGTTGCATGCGAGCTGCTTGCACACAAGCTCCTCGGTGTATCCTGGCACTGGCACGGGCGCTATGCTGGCCAATGGTGGGGCTGTGGACTGGGGGAGTAGGGACGATGGAGAGGGTGGTATCCAGTTGGAGGATGCCATGCCTGAGGCTAGGGCGTGATTGATCATCAGCGAGGTTGGCACGGCACCTTCTTCAGGAGTGAGAGTGATGAATGGAGAGAATGGAGTAGGTTGCTAGTGCGGTTGCGGCAGTGGTGAGTACTAGTTGTGTCCTGTGACTCTGTGACTGAGGCTGAAGTTGTCGAGCAGAGTCATCATCAAAATACATGTTGCCGTGCCATACATTAGGTTGCAAATACTATAATTCTCGATTTTTTACACTATACTACAATCATACCCTCGACTCAACAGCTTTCTGCAAGTGTTTGAACGCATTTGTGTTGTCTCTCTCATCCACGGCTCCAATGCTGACCGTCATGCAATGGTAGTGATTGTCTATGTATCTCCCCAAACTATTGTCTTCAAGACCATTCGAATTACACAGTTCTGATACGATCAGATACCTGAGAAGCTTAAGCGCAGATTTGAAATTATCCCAAACTTGACCCCATCGTCTGTAATCAGTGACAGGCCCTCTGGCTGTCCTCCCCGTCGACAACACCATCGGGCATAAGAATATGTCAGGCTGACCAGAGTCTCACCGTGGCGAGCAATGAAAGTTTCAACTTCGAAGTCCTGATCAAAGTATAATCTTTGGAGCGAAAGATGGGCTAGACGTGGAAGATGAACTTTGGTGATGGAAATGAGCATATCTGGGGATCACAAACACATATGATGTAGCTGTAGAAACACTAAAGAGGATGATAGTGCTCTTGTTGGGAAAATGCAAGACAGCGCATTCACTGATCGAGGATTGGTGATTTCGAAAGATAGACGGTTAGTGGTGGTGTTGATGGATAGGTGAGTCAACATGCTAAGGAGTTTTATGATGGTCAGGTCCCTAAAGGACGGGTGGGGAAGGAGAAGAAGTCAATCTCTATAGACAGTGATTTCCAAGTGTGTAAAAGTCCTTGGTAGTGTCTCCCAGAGCCTTGAAGATGAGAAACTGAAGAATGACTTCAGGGGGAGGATTAGGTTGGTCCATGTTAGCACTGAAAGCACCATCATGCTCTCTGAAACGGAAGACCAAAGAATCCATGGCAGGAAGTTGTGACATCATGCTGAGTGCTTCCACAAAGGATGTCCCATCAAATCCTTGCTGCCTGAATGAGCTGACTGGTGCATCTGTTAATCGCGGTTCAGCAACTGCTAGCGCTGCACAAGGCACACCAACTCACCTCTTGTGACCATCCGCTGCACCTCATTCCAGTATTCCGAGACATGGATGTTATGTGCGAGTTCTTCTGCATTTGATGTGGGATTTGTGGTCCTTTGGTCAAGAGTTCAGCTGGAAACGAGGTGATGAAGAGGGACAGGCACACATGCTACAATGGCCCCCAGATGCTGAATGGTCCACATGATGACAGGGTAACCTACATGGTGAGACTATAAGTGCCAGCGCCACGAACTGTAGCTGCCTGAAAGGATGGACCAATGTCATTCTGACTAAAGAGACAGACTCAAAAAGACAATCAGAAGGATTCTGCAATGAAAGGATGATGTGGCTTGGAGCTGACCAACAACGTTCTTGCCTGGATAACTGGTTCAGACAGCAAAGGGCACATTTTTATGACACTTACAGGTGTTCAACTTGATGCCGAGGCCATTTGTGAGTCCAAAAACACGATGGCGGATCTGCAACGAATAATCATCAATCATTGGTTGTCGGCTACTGTCCATTGCTCACCTCCTCAAACACAACTGGATGCCCTGTTGTGTCATCAACGAGCCAGGGAAGGAAGCCCTTTCCTGATTGGTCTTGTGGGATGAGATGAATCGAGAAAAAACTGGGGCAGTATGAGAGTGTCGGGAATGGGTGGTAAAAGTTCCTCACCAACGTATTCAGCCATGGCTGTTTGAGACAGTCTAGGTATTCATTATCGTGGGAATTATACAATAGTATTGATCGCCTGCGATCAGTCAAGTGTCTGTCCATATGTCTGTACATTCTCCATCAAGCTGACCACATGAGGATATACCCACTTGGCATCTTTAGCCATGTTCTTGATTGCATGTTGCACCTGGAAGCCAAGCCAAAGGAGGTTGTGCACGTCCTTGAATAGCATAATTATCTGTGGATCAAACTTCACTGCCAGCTGGAAGCCACACCCACAAAGGTGAGCTATCTCAAAGAGCTGCCCAGTAACACCCATGTCATTGCAATTGATGTCATGGAGCCATCCTACCTATACTGGCTGTGTGGTGAGCTTGCAGTGAAAAGCAGCTGATGCAGCCTGAAGCTTTTGGCCCTCAGTGTATAGCTCCCCTCCTTTACCGAGCACATCTTCAACACACTTCATATAAGTGAGTAATTGTTGTTCAATCTGCCTTGTCCAAATGATTGTGCTCGCAATGGGAGGGAGATCATGCATTTGAGACATGTGATATGGTTCCGAATATTGGTATTGTGTTTTGAACTGCAGTAGATGTGTAAATCAGGTACAAAGAATTTATCAGTAAGCATACCTTGTTGTGAAGGCGTTTGATATCCCCCTTAACAGAGTTGATGAGTTGGATATCCTGACACGATTCTTTATGTGCTGTGTAATACTTTTCTTAACAGCTTTCTTCAATGAAGATGCCTTATCTACCGATGTACGGGTGACAATGGCCATGGGTGAACGTCCTTCCTGGAATTTATTGAGAATACCAAGGAGAGGCTCATTCTGCATGATGGATGGTACTTTGTGCAATGGAAGACTGCACACAGGGACTGCGTCACCAGGATCGAGAACACACTGGAAAAGACCATGATGTTCTTATAAGACAACATTCTTGGGAGGAAAGAAGTAATATGAACCTGCTTGACAAAAAGAACACCAACAACCTTCTTCAATTTAACGATCGGGAGCAGGTAACTTGATTTCTTTGTAGACCAGAACATGGCAAGATGTGTTTGATATTCTTGGATGGCACCTCTGATCTATTGACACGAGAAATGTAAGACAGAGGAGTAACATCGTTAGACAAATGATTTGAAGGATCATACCTTTGGTCTTACAAACAGCGCATTGAACGTTGAGAAAACATAGAACATTTTATTCATGTTACATGCCGTCCCCAAACAATTGCGAAGAAGGGAGATGATTTGGTTCTCAACTCTCGCCATGCGCTCATTGTACGCACTTTCGGCTGCAACCCATATCTCCATGCCCTCTATTTGTCTTCATTAGCCACCCAGTCTCCGCCGTCTCAACAGTCATGATTGAACATGTAGGGAAACTCACCAGTAGAAACATCCAAGATATCAATCCGCTTCAATACCTCATACACCTCCATTACCTCCTCCTCCATGTCCATTCTGCTGACCTCCATTCCAACACCACCTAGTCCCTTGATGCTGAGACTGGCAAAGGTGGATATAGAGAGGCTGGCCAACGAGATGTGGATGGGAGCCAGAAAAGAATAGTGTCATGCTGCATGTAAACCAAGATGGGTGGTGGTGGTGGGAAGCAACTGGAAGGGCAACTGGACCCAGTTTTGGAGCTGCTTGCTGTGGCCGATGATTTTGATGCCAGCCAGCTGTGGTCTAAAAGCTCGACCTCATCATCAGCAACTCTCTTGCTATGCCATGCTATGCCCAGATCTGTCATGTTCATTGACTCTTCCTTCTTGTCTGACAGTTCTGACGATGAAGACCACTGCTTTACGCAACAGGAATGGGAGGAAAGTTTAAAGCAGCTGGCTCAAATCGTTTCTGTTGTGCTTCTGCCTTTCTTGGGCAAGTGGCATGGTGTTACAGGGCGCATATGGTGCCACTGATGGCATGGCATCAGTGATGGACACAGCCCTGGTTTGATATGTCTCAGTAGTGTTTCATGTCTGTTTCATGTACATCAGTGATCGCATTTCAGTATGGTTTCATGAGTGTTTCATACGGTAGTTGTAGTCATTAGGGATGACTACTGGTGCAGCTGCTTATATATCCCTAGGACACTGCCTCAGATCCAGTAGTATATATAGACGTACTTACTGGCCTGTATTACCTTAAGCTGAGTCTTCTATCCCTAAAGACGAAGCCCAATCTATTGGATTCTCCTCTCTACTTGTGTGTAAGACTCTATTCCTCCTAAGTGGGACTTAGGAGCATCTCTATCTCTTCAGGAAGCACTCAGCACACGCTCTCACCTAGTGGCTAGGTTGGAGAGGCATTGTTCACGCGTACAAGGCGACTCAGGGCAGAGTAATGCCTTCATTGTTTTATCTTGCACAGCTTCAAGGAAGCCCCATAACACACGGTAAGTGTTGGAGCTATTGGGGTAGATACACCTGTCCACAGACCAGGATGAGGGTACATCTGTGACAACAACTTCCTGGGATGGTCCATACTTGAAAATGGAGGGTTAGCCACAAAATGTACTCCAAACCCGATTGACACACCACCTCAGCCACCCTCGAATATGGCAGTAGCATATGTAGCGAGCGCGTAATCACCCAATGCCTATTTGTCCTTTGCTTCCATTCCAGCTTCACACTGTCATTTATCCCTGTCTTCTGAGCTGGGCACATGCAGGCAACCGATACTGACAGACCATGATGTGCGGGCTGTTGATCAACAACTGAACCCGTACGCGAGGCAGCGACCCAAGCAGTAAACCCATGCATGGTGCTGTACATCGCCCCGTGCTCATCAAGGCGGGCCTGCTTATGATTATGGTGCAAAGTGTTGTGTCGTTCCATCCTGCAAGAATGACATAAAAAAACTTAGATTTTTCTGTCAGCTATCCCTCTCAGACAAAAAGTGGGATGGAATATGCACCTGACAGACACCACATCCAGAATCTCGATTCCCACCATCTCAAATCCAGCAGGAATGTACCATATATGGTGTTGAGCACCATTGTGTGGTTATGTGGGTGTAACAATGATTCAAAATGGTGCTCGAATGCGTTAACCCCAGTGACGTTACTGGCACATCCGTAGGAATTGATATCAATTGGTATGGTCATACAGTGTAGTGTAAAGTGAACACAAAGCCAGTGCCAGGGTTGGTGGATAGTCAAGTGGCGCGAAGGAGAACTGCATGACTAAGCAATGGCTTGTCATGAAGTTGGAAGCTTGCAGCGGCACCTGTGGGCGGCACCTGTGGCCTAAACAAAATGAAAAGTTTTGTTCATGGCATCTAGCTGAATTTTGATATGATAAGATTGCTCATGGCTAAGCCATGGCTTAAGCCTTGGCTAAGCACATGGCCAAGCTGTGCTAAGCTATGAGCTTATTGCTGTAAGCTGTGAATATAAGCCTCCTGAAAAAGCTAAATAATGAGTTAAGTCACGACTCGACTTAAGCCAGCTAAGGATAAGCCCAGGCTCAGCTTGTAGGCTAAGCCTTCAATATTGGTAAGCTCCTGCAACACTACCGAGGCACATCCCTATTTACGAAGTTCAACATCCATTGGGGTTACAACAACATTCGCATTAAAAAGGGAGATGAATGGAAAGCAGCATTCACTACTAATCAGGGTCTCTTTGAACCCACAGTGATGTTCTTTGGAATGACCAACTTGCCAGCCACATTCCAGACCATAATGAATGCTATATTTGAAGAGGAAATCTGAGAAGGATGGCTAGTGATTTACATGGACGACCTCCTCATTGCAACCAAAGATGACCCCACCTTCCACCAATGATGTGTAGAGCATGTTCTACAGAAATTACAAGATCATGACCTCTTTCTTAGACCAGAGAAGTGCGCTTTTTCACAAAAATGCATTGAATTCCTAGGAGTTGTCCTTGAAGGGGGCCAAATTCATATGGATCCATCCAAAGTATCAGCAGTAAAAACTTGGCCCACTCCTCTCTCAGTCAAAGACATCCACGCTTTCCTTAGATTCACTGGTTACTACCGCTACTTCATCCCTCACTATTCCATGACAGCCAGACCCTTGATCAATCTTACATGTAAAGACATCCCCTTTCAATGGACTTTGAGACAACAGCACACATTCAACCAACTCAAAACACTTATGTGCTCATCACCCATCCTACGACAACTAGACTACACTCAACCTTTCTTTCTAGCCACAGACGCCTCAGCGTATAGCATGGGAGCCATACTCTTGCAGGAGGGAGAACTTCACCCCTCAAAACACACCCCAGTGCAACACCCAATTGCATTTTACTCTGCTACATTCACCCCAATAGAATGAAACTACGACATCTATGAACAAGAACTTCTAGCAATTATCAAAGCACTACACCACTGGAGACCACATCTTGTGGGCACAGAAACCCCAGTAACCATCCTCACTGACCACGCCAACCTTTTATATTGGAAAACACCTCGCAAAGTCAATTGAAGACTGGCAAGGTGGTTCAGTGAACTCCAAGAATACAACCTCTAACTCAAACATGTCCCAGGAAAGATCCACACCGCCCCTGACATGCTATCATGACCCCCACAAACCGACCAAGGCAAACAAGATAATGAAGACGTCACGCTCCTATCACCCTCAATGTTTATTAACTTACTCACAGAACCATTGTCAAAAGACCCACTCACAGATGTCATCCAATTACAACAACAACCTCATCACCACAAGATGCTATGAAGATGGGTGAGACCCTACCGACTCCTCTTACAAAAAAGAATATGGGGGACAAGACAGAATCAAATCGTAGTACCTCCTGACCCAGAAGTGCAACAAATGATACTATGGCGATACCATGACTCCCCACTTGCCGGCCACCTGGAAAGAGACAACACCATTTACAAAGTCACGTATCAATACTGGTGGCCTAGAATTAACACATGGATCAATCAATATGTGAAAGGATGCACCATATGTCAACAAAACAAAAATATCACACATAGGAAAAGAGTGCCATTATACAAGATT
Source organism: Lactifluus echinatus (assembly GCA_003315975.1). NCBI lineage: Eukaryota > Fungi > Basidiomycota > Agaricomycetes > Russulales > Russulaceae > Lactifluus > Lactifluus echinatus. Next base: position 13,512 of record QFEA01002362.1, read on the forward strand.
CCAGTTACTGATGACCCACTCCCCTTTTCCACAGTAGCTATGGACCTTATCACCGCCCTGCCACTCAGCAAAGGGTTTGACGTGATACTCACCATTGTGGACCATGGATGCTCGCACACCACACTTTTCCTCCCCTGCCACACTCAAATCACCGGAGAAGGGATAGCTCAACTATACCTTGAACACGTATTCAGATGGTTCAGGACACCTAAGAAACTGATCACTGACAGAGACCCTCGTTTCACCTCCCACTTCGCTTGCACCCTGTGTCAGAAGTTAAAGATCCAACAAAACATCAGTACAGTGTATCACCCACAAACGGACAGACTATCAGAACGGAATAATCAATGGGTGGAGCAATACTTACGCCTCTTTGGGAATCTCCAACAAGATGATTGGGCTGATTGGCTACCACTCACCACCTTTGTACACAACACCACCCCCAATAACACAATGAAAACACCACCATCAGAAGTGCTGATGGGATATGTACCACAGATCGCCCTTGATTCAGAACACACTTCAAACAATCATACCGTAGAAGAGCGCCATCAAAAACTGATGGAATGCCAACGCCACATCTAACAAGCACTGAATAATGCCACTGACACACCCAAATCCCAGTTTCACATCGGAAACAAAGTGTGGCTTGATGCATGCAATCTAAAACTTCCATATGCCACCCCCAAACTTGCACCCAGACATCTAGGCCCATTCCCCATCACCAAACAAATATCCCCAGTTGCCTACCACCTCTGACTACCACCGACTTGGACCATTCATGATGTGTTTCACACCTCACACCTTACTCCATACGTAGAGACCAAAGAACATGGAACAAACTACACGAGGCCACCCCTTGAATTGATTGAAGGAGAAAAGGAATATGAAGTGGAACATATTGCTGGACACCACCATTTCAGGAGAAAGAAGACCCTGCAATATCTAATCAAGTGGAAAGGTTACCCTGTAAGTGACAACACATGGGAACCTGCCAATCAAGTCTTTGTGCCCAACCTGATCGCATCATATCATCAAGAACACTCCCTAATGGATAAAAGGAACACTAGAAGTCACCAAATTAATGCCCCATCTTCCCCCCTCAGACATTGCACTTCTCACAGTCTTCTTCTCCCTTCAGACCACCTTCTACCTCCTCATTGTTGTCAAATATGGCCTCCAACATTTCCAACGACAACGTCCTCCTCGAAACCATTGACTATGAGACAGTCGCAGAGCCCATTTCTACAGAATCCACCACTGACAACGATGTCAACATGGAAATCTGCCATCAACCCATCCCTGCAGAACTCAGGCACCCTCTCCAGGTTGTTAATGAAGACATCAACCGCACTGTCCACCCCCTCTTGCCCTGAACAGTGGGCAACACTGTTGCAGACATCATCCAGAGCGCAGAACGTCCTGGCATCCCTATCTCCCCCCACTCCACGCAAAACATTCTCCTGGCCCACAACAATGGATTCGCCCTCAACACTGACCAACTCATCAACATGGTACATGGATTACTGTGCACCATTGAAAACCGACAACGCGACACTGAGGATGATGAAGAAGACAGTACAGCTGATGAGGATGAAGAGCCATTCAGGGGATACACACGCAACACCCCAAGCAAGTGCCCCAACTTCTACATTCCCATGCCAGATGGATCCCATCACCTGGCCAAATGGGTCAAGATATCACCCACACCATATGAAGCAATGGGCACTATGGGGAGAAATGAACCTGAATATAGACATGCCCTACGAGCACTCCCTCACCTACGCCCCGACAAATCATGCAACGCAGTGCCCAACTGGGCACTCAATCTCATCTGCGCAAATTCCTCCCACTACCATGTGGTGGCCCAATACCTCATGGAACATGGAAACTGGGGACTTATGGGAGACATCTCCTGTTACAATGCAATCAACAAACAAATACTTTACATTACGCGACAACTCCAGGAGTACGAACAACAAGTGGACAACTTGCGGGAAGAGCAGCGGATCTGCCACCATCAACTTGCCATGTCGGTGTTTCATGAAAACGTCGCATGCCTCAGAGGACTGACCTTAGACAGGTGAGCCTTGGAATCCCTCAGGCAACAGGTTGGACACTGCAGACCAGTCTGCTTTCATCAGCAAAACCTGGTTTTGTGTCATAGTGCTCATAGTTGCCATAGCATCTCATAGTGACATGTGGCCACTATGTAGCACTACATAGCAACACATAGTGACTATGTAGCACTACATAGTGACACATAGCAACTATATAGCTCTACATAGTGATATGTAGCCTTATATAGTGACACATGGCCACTATGTAGCTCTACATAGCAACACATAGCCACTATATAGCTCTACATAGCAACACATAGCCACTATGTAGCTCTGCATAGCAACCTCATAGCTGTAGTAGTTATGTCCAGCCAACATACAAATCTTTTTGTAATATGGTCTCAAATTCCACATTCAAAAAACAGTATATTGTGACTGTGGTGCTATGGTTTCTTAACATTCCCTTCAGACTTTTTGAGTCATGTGACCTTCTGTCACATGACTATGGCTCACATGATGGGGGATTCCCCTTTGGATTCCCCAGATGGTTCCCCTTTGCTCCATTCACTCCGATTTGACCGTATTTGGACTTCACGGTACCGTTACAGTAACTTTCTGTTGGCTGTAAGAACCATTTACCGTCTAAAACGCGGTCAGAACGGTCACTTCACCAAAATACCATTAGAACCATACAGAATCCTAAATACCATTCATTGATTCAGTCACCTAATGTGGGTGACTTTTATGTATAAATAGGCCTTGCTTTGGACCCTAAGTCCTCAGCTTCAGCTTAAGCTTCATTGAATCCAATCCCCTTTTTCCTTTCCTCTTATCTCCTTCAAGTCAGCCTTAGGATTTGACTTCTGGTCTAGCCTTTAGGCCTGAACCATTAGGGAGCCAAACTCTTACATTATTAGAGTGCTATTTAGAACCTGAAAGAAGACTTCATCAGCAAAACCCAACTCCACTTGGTAGTGCTACAT
>QFEA01002365.1:0-18152 GCA_003315975.1 Lactifluus echinatus
GGGCTAGAGTGTTTTTTGGTTTTTTTTTCGTGGCCTTTAAGTGCATATAGCTCGATCGGTGAGTGTTGTTGATGCGATGGATGATGCGAGTCCGGTGACCGGTCAGGGGATAAAAGCAGCCCTGCAGATGAGCCGGCTATTTGTGCCGCCAATTTTTCATCTTCGAGATGCTTGATGCTAGATACTCCGCATATCTCAATTCAAAGGCTCCCAGCTCCAATTCCCCATAGAAGGTCTAAAAACAATGTTAGGGACATATATGGGCTCTCAAACGCTTCGCAATTATGATGAACGCACAGCCTCTGCACAAGTTGGGGGCACAAAGTCCAAATCACGATCACTGAGGTCGAGTCGCCGCCGTTTTCTCCGACAAATCACCGGTGGCACATCACATACACCCAGATATATGCTTAATTTCACTCAGTGACAGGTAACACCAGAAACGCGCTTTTAAAGGCTAAGGCTGTCTTCCATTCTATTGAATGAGTTGAATACGTATTTGCATTTGTCTCTGAGGCTACGTCGGATGTGTTACTCGGGACGAAGGGTCTTCTCGGGTATGCCAGCGAAGCACTAGCTCGATACTAAAATATAAGTCGCCGCACCGCGGCTTCGTTCCTTGCGACCACTGACGCCCGTTGCCGTCCACTGTAGTGCACGTGGTCATACAGTAGTAACTGTAATAATATTCCTTTTGTATCGGACTTTTTCGAACACATCAACTTTGTGGTGCCTGATTAACGGATCTGATCCATCTAGGACGCAGCCTATAAATATTAATCACCTTCGTGCGGAGGTGGCCATGATGATCATGATCATTCATCCACCATTACGCCCGGGCTATGCTCCGGAGGCGGCAACTCAGCACGCCACAATCTGGAAATGTTGCTCGAGGGTGGTGCAATCGGACCGGGCATGTCAATGGGCATAAATAGATGAAAGTAGGACTTCGATATATGGAAAGCACTCTGTATACACAGAGGCCGCAGACGAATACACCAACAAACCCCCTTTGGCATATCAGTCGTTATCGCGTTATCTCCCAAGCCCATCACCTATGTTGGCGTGTGGATCTGGTTATGAGGGTCCAACTCTAGCCCCACAATGCGATACGCCAAGCCAGCCAATGATAACCTACTGTATCTCAAATGAGCGTTGCTCCCCTGGTGTATATGCCCAATATATCTGATTACCAAGAACTTCGAAAAAGAACTCGAAAGTAGGGTCACGAGTAAGTTGACTGGCAAGCGACGATGAATCGGTCAATATAATTCACGTCGGTAGTGGCCATGGGGAGATGTGTAGGTAACCGTGCATATATCACATGTGATAGTTATAGTGGCGGTTTTGCCGACGCAGAATGACGACCCCACGTGGTGGGGTGAAGCCAATGAAAAGACAGTTGGGCTCGCTGTCTGGGAAGCGACATATGTTGATCCCAATCACAGGATATTTGGAATAGCTGTGTCCTCGAAGCCCAAGCTTGCGGTGGGTGGTGTCATTCTGCCGATACCGTCATTTCCCATCATCAGCTAAATGCACCTGGATGAAAACGAGTTCTATTTACGGGGGTTGGAGCGTGCGCAATCGTATTGCGAGCCCTTTGTGTCATGGTCATGGGGTAACCGCTCGGTGACGCTACGCACGAGCGAGGACTTGAAATCCTATCTAGCCTCAGCTGAGATCGAGTGAGTCGTTCATCTGTGCTGTCATCTGTGCTGTACTGTACTGTACTGTACTGCTGCATCCCGGAATATAGTACACATGTCACGATGTTCCTGAAACAGGCCATGAACAAGGGGTACAGTATTGTGCCCTGAATCATCTCATGTTCGTATTACTACTGTAAAATTAAAAAGTTAAAATATTGAACATGAACATCATCGGCCCGGGATATTAGGCTACTTTCGGCTCAGGAGCCAACGTAGTGCTGAATCACTCGATGATTTCGAGGATACCACGGAGATCAAATAATATCCATCGCACCCCTTTTAAGAACGGGTCGTTCGCTAGTCTCATACACCACTCTTCGGTCTTTCCGGGGATTTGGGGTAATTCCACGGTGATGTCGATGGTGGGGCATCAAATCAAACTTTCGACAATGGGATGCGCGGTCGCTTAGCCACGTCTCAATCTCAACCACGTTGCATATTGATGCTCATTAGTATCCCTTCCCGAGATCTGCCCACAGATGCGTATAGGAAAAGTGTTGCTCTGCTCTGATAACTTCAAAGGGCTAATGATTTTTGATTTGTGTCCCATACCGCGCGCCAGACATTCAACGCAATGCACATGTCCTTGACGGCGGAAAGTAAAGCATCGAATTATTGCGTTCTCGCACAATTTTAGGGTTGGCCTCGGTATCTGCCTTCGCGAAATACCTTCGGGACATCACTCTGTAATAAGGTGTTGATGGGCCGTCATCACGTTGGGATCCCGCCTCCCTCCCGCATGCTTATTCCTTTGCCACGTGTCGACTCTTCTCCCGAGAATCAGTAATAGTGATCCCTTCGAGGTGGTGCGAGAGCGCCTCGTGATCGGAGCGGACTCAGAAGGAAGACCTGGATGATGCGGGGATTAGCAGGGTCCGTATGTTGATCTCAATAAACGTTTCAGATATTTTTGGGTGATACATGACAAATCGATCGACTCTGGGTAGTCGGGGCACTATATCTGAAGTTTTTCGACTCGATGCCGTTTAATTGAGCTGGTCGTAGATTCTGCTCAACATCAGACAGATGCTTTCATGACAGTGTTTGTGTTTGTCACAGTCCGACCACCATACCGCACAGCTGTTCGACGTAACTTCATATCTAAGAGAAACAAACAGCTAGGAAAAGTCCCTTAGAAATGTAATGTCTTTGCGGGTGGTGCGGATGCTTCCAAGCCGAGCGACGAGCGACATCCTGAGAATCCATTGGACTTTCTGGGGTCAGAATTGCTCTTGAGCAACAAAAAAAGGGGAGACGATAATGATAAAAGCGAAAGCCCAGAAGAGGCTGAGCTACGCGCTTAGACCCGTCCATCAAATTGTATTCGTCAGGTTATACATCTCGATAGATGTAGCCTGTTTCGCATCAAGGAGTCTGGCCTTTCTCCTTTCTCCATCCAAAACCCGCACCGCGCCGATTCTTCACATTCACATTCACATATAAATCGGGTCGATCCCCCTCACGGAACCAAACCGAGGAACCAAAAACAAAAATGTCAAAAACGTCTATGTACCATGTTGATGGATATGAAAAAAAAAACACTCAACATTTTTAGCCGAGACACTTCGCCAGGCCAGCGGGTTCGGTTCGGCTGGGTTTTCAACGGTCACGCGAGGGTGATTGCCTGTCAAACACCGCATAGGACTGGACATAGGTTGAAGGGCGCTGAGTGCGAGGCATCGAATTGAAAAATGTGAAGGAATAAGGCACAGGCATCAATTGATAAAATTCAGCTAGTGCAGAACGTCATCTATCATTACAGCTGACCTGTCTCTGTTTCCGGTATCTGACTACCCGGCACAACTCTGCGAACCTCAGTATGATTCGGTGTTGGGGACAAATAGTAGAGACGAGTAAGTGAAAGGGGCGCGGTATCAGCTCAGTTCTGTAGGTTCACCGAAAAACCTAAACCCTCCGGGCTTCGAGTACGCACCGCTGGGTAATGAGACCAAGTAGGTAGACAGATGAATTCAACTATTAGAATTCCGTCGTCCTGGACCCCTGAACCTGAGCCAGTATTGAACGAAGCAGGTTTGTACGAAAGAAACTGGTGACTGACACAAGGTACAGGAGTAAAGTTGGTATACATAATTTGTCCTCATCCACGTGGAAATTGCAGTCCAGCCCTATAATTAACAGCGGCTATCACGACACGACGGGTGCAAGGAATCAGTAATGGCATTGCGCGATGGCATTGCGCGTCATTCCGCGTCTATCGAGTCATTTGTTTAGTTCGAGAGTTGGCACGTTGTCATTGCACTGCCCTGCTCTAGGTCGTACTCAACCTTCCGCTCACGACCAATACCAATATTGATTGATAGTCCTCGTTTCCTCTATGTCCTGGCCTTCTGACACCAGTGTAGCTTCTAGCTTACAGACACTCTTCACAGATGCGCTGAGAGAATACACCAGGCAGACGGGTGACGATCTTGCCACACACCCACTTTCCAACAAGATCAAAAACTGCGATTCCGTCGACTCGATCACTGATGTACTTCAAGAGCAAGCAAACGCCTTCAGTCATTTTCGAAAAGGCGATCAAAAGCTAATGAAATGGCTCGAGCCAACAATCAAGGCCGTAAACGTGCTATCTGGGACCCTTGGCGAGGGCGTTTCCCTGGTAAACCACAGAATTTTCGTTTGTTTTGTCAGATATTTGAACGCTTGTGCTAGGTTTTTCCACCCGCGAAGGTAATCTTTACGGGAATCGGTGTCCTCCTTGTCGTGTGTATTTCCTCCGCTTCCTTACTGCGAACGTTGTCACGTTCATGTTCGTCTATCGGCAGGCAGCTCAAGGTGTCAATGCGAGCTATGATGCTCTTGACGACCTCTTTGAATCCATCGGGCGCTTCCTCTCACGTCTCAAGCTTTACACTGAGATTCCATCCAACCCAGTGGTCTCCGAGGTTGTGGCGAAGATAATGGTGGAGTTACTCTCCGTCCTTGCTCTTGCTACGAAGCAGATCAGACAGGGACGCTTAAGTAAGTGTAACCCTCTCAATGGATCGTCGTTTTCTCAACATACAGCAGAGAAATTTGGAAAGAAGATCCTTGGCGAGAGAGATATCGAGGCTGTACTTCAGAGACTTGACAGACTGACACAAGCTGAAGCCCAGATGACGGTGGCGCAGACTCTGGAGGTTGTCCATAGTCTTGTTAACAATATCAAAGTTGTTATGGATGGTGCGGAACAAACATTTTGGCCCCTATCCCATTATTGAAAGGCGTTTCGTCCTAGATGGCAAGTCGTCAATGGTTAATTGCAGAGAGGCCCTCGGTATGTTTCATTCCCCAGCCATATGTAGTGTATCTAATTGGATGCTAGTGGTCATGCAACAAATGGCAAGCGACATGAACAGATCTAAACGTTAGCTCCTCATCAGCCGCCATTTTAAGCCCTTTGGAAGCTCAAATTTCCCATCAGGTGACCGAATTCAGGACGCCGTTCGAAAATGGTTGAGTCCCCCAGACCCATCGAAAAATCACAACATCGCGCGTAAAGCTCTCCACAAGGGAACATCAATATGGTTCACCCAAGGAGAAACCTTTGTCCAATGGAGAACGGCAGGTTCACTATTATGGATACACGGAAAGCGCAAGTCACCCCCACCCTTCGTGTCTCCGCTGTCACTGACCGTCATTGATCACATAGCGGGTTCTGGAAAGAGCATCCTTTGGTATGCGATATCCATCATTTCTTAGGCAGACCAACTCATCGCAACCCTAGTTCCACTATCATTCAAGACGTCAAGGCCTTGCGTGATGCGGGATTGGCCTCTGTTGCTTATTTCTACCATGACTTCAGAGATATCACAAAGCAGGACTCTCATGGCCTACTCGCTTCTCTCCTTGTCCAACTCTCTGCGTGGTCTGATGATTGCTCTGCCATCCTTTCTACCTTATACACGGAACATAACCGTGGAGCAGAGGAACCCAGTGATGACTCACTCTTGCAATGCCTGAAGGAAATGCTTGCCCTTCCAGGGCAAGGCCCGACATACATCGTCGTCGATGCCATCGATGAATGTCCTAATACCTCGGGTTTTCCGTCTCCACGTGACCAAGTGCTGAGCCTCGTGGAGGGCCTCATTGACTTGCAGAACCCGGACCTCCACTTGTGTATAACCAGCCGTCCTGAGGCAGATATTCAAGCTGTTCTCGGGCCTCTTGCCTCTCACCGTATGACTCTTCATGAGGAAGGTGGCCAGAGGCAGGACATTATCGGCTATGTCAAGTCGGTCGTTCCCTCAGATCCGAAGATGCGGCGCTGGAGAGCGGAAGATAAGCAGCTAGTCATCGATACGCTGATAAGACTCGCTGACGGGATGTAAGTACCTACTCTTATCACATGTTGACCCGTTTGCTCATATCCTCCTGAAGGTTCAGATGGGTGTTTTGCCAGCTCGAAAGGCTGCGCCACTGCATGCCAGCAAGTATTCAGCGTATCTTGAGTGAAATACCAAGTACCTTGGACGAAACCTACGAGCGGATGCTGCAGGAGATCCACGAGGATAATTGGGAATATGCACACCGTCTTTTCCAATGCCTGATCGTGGCAACTCGACCGCTTCGAATCGAGGAGCTTGCCGAGGTTCTCGCACTTCATTTTGATGGAGATGTGATCCCCAAATTTGAGGTGGGGTGGCGCCCGGAAGACGAAGAAGGCGCGGTGATGACGGCATGCTCCAGCCTGATTGCTTTTGTTGATAACCAGGGTTCGCGAGTTGTGCAATTTTCTCACTTTTCTGTCAAGGAGTTCTTGATGTCGACACGCCTCGCTGCAAAAGAACGCGTTTCACACTACCACATACTCTTAAAACCTGCACATATGCTCCTCGTGCAAGCCTGCCTTAGCGTCCTGCTCAGCCTCGATAGCCGCGTTGACGAGGACAACATCACGGACTTCCCACTTGCACTCTATGCCGCTCAACACTGGGTCGACCATGCCCAATTCGAGGATATCTCATTGCTTATACAAGACGGGATGCGAGGTCTCTTTGACCCGAACAGTCGACATTTCCCAATCTGGGTTTGGCTGCACAATCTGGATAATCCAACTTCAAAGCGGTCAGTGGCAACGGAGCGACCTATGCTACCCCAGGGAACGCCACTACTCTATGCCGCAATCTGCGGGTTTCCTACTATCGTAGAATGGTTGCTAGTTTCCCATTCGCAATATGTCGATGCCAGGGGTTGTTTTTCCAAGACCCCGTTACATCATGTGGCATACCGAGGATACCTGGAGATTGCAAAGATACTCCTTGAGCACCATGCGGGTGTCGATGCCTGGGACAGCGATCACTGGACTCCCCTACGTCACGCAGCGGACGGAGGGCAATTGGAGGTTTTGAAACTGCTTCTCGAGCACGGTGCTGATGTCAATACTCGAAATCGCTATGGTGGGACTCCGCTATATCGGGTCTCGTTCAAGGGAGATCTGGAAGTTGCCCGACTCTTGCTACAGCGCGGCGCAGAGGTGGACTCTCGGGACTTAAACGGTTGGGCGCCATTGCATCAAGCGTCGAATAGAGGACAGTTGAAGGTTGCGCAATTACTACTCGATCATGGCGCAGATCCGAACCTTAAAACCGATCGGGGACAGACTCCGTTACACAGGGCATCGCATAAAAGCCACCTAGGGATCGTGCAATTGCTACTGAAACGCGGTGCGGATCCCAATATCAAAGATGAACGCGGCAAGACACCGTTGGACTTCGCGAAGGACAACAATTACTCGGAACTTATAGAACTACTACTCGTGACGTGATGAGTTACGGCCACAGCTCTATAATCTATAATTGATACAAACTAGGATCCCTCTAATTGATTCGATAGATGTCAGCGTCTCTCCGGTCTTATTCCACGGGCCTCTTTCTGCCCTCTCCGCGCTTTTCGTTGTTCTCTGTTGTTGTCAGTTTTATTTAGTGGAAGCAGAAAGTCTAGCCGGGCGCCCCATTCATGGCCACGGGCAGTTGGTCAGATGAGCTACTGAGTGTGAGGTCATGTCATGTCAATTCAACTTGTTCCCTCCTGCGCTCGTCCTCACAAGATGACTTTGATCATGATACCTAGCACGTACAACATTGTGATGCACACAGCATCGATATCGCCATGTCAACATTCTCTTATTTTTGACTGCGTACTTTTATATAGATCCACAACATACCCCTTCAGGTCCATGCGGGAGAAGACCAACGAAGGACTCCGAGGCCGACGAGGAGAAACCCGCTTAACCCCTTCTTTCCCGCCCCGGTTCCGAGTCCTTCACAGCCATATCGTCTCGTCTCCCCATCCGTACTCAGTGCAGGTGCTTAAAATGAAGGCGCAGAGTTAGTATCTTTGTAGCGAAGGGCACACCGTGCTCCGACTCGCGCACACCCGCACAGCCGGGCCGACGGTTGAAATCGAAATCATTGTATCAGGTGACTCAGAGGTTGGGACACGTGATTGGAAACCCGTCCGGCGTCCGGTGTGCCGTACCCGTACGTGATTTGCTGTTGCTCCCGCTCTCAGGTTGTCGCAGCTAGCCATGTGAGTTTCGTGACAGGTGTACGCATATGTGGTAGTGTCGGACATGTAACACATGGTCTTCCTGTCCGGCAAAGCACTTGAATTGCGAATTCCGAGCTGTGAAAATACCTATCTCACATTAGTGACCACCCACGGAAACGAGAGCACATACCGTTATATGCTCAGGATTGCGGGGAACTAAGTTGTGCCGAATAAACCCTAAGAGGTAACATGACTGAACGTAGTATAGCCTAACAGTCAGTAGCAGCATCGAAAAGGAAGTGCTTGTCCATCAGCGAAACCTTGAAGTGAGTCCCGTTGTCATTATATTCTGCTTCGTTCGTAACCATCGCAGAGATACGCTTCCGTCTCTGATTAACGGTATGCTTACCAACATCGTCAGATACGTATTGTGAGTTTGGCTTTCCCGTAAGGTAACGTACGGATAGTCAAGGAATCTTGTCAATTGACGTCGTTGGGCTTACGAGGTGATCGTGTGGTTGCTGAAGACTCAAGCCCTCCGTCTCCGTCTTTCGGTCAGCGTTACTCTCTGTGCTTACAAGAATAGGTGGCGTCACCGTTAGAACCAGCTCCTACACGGTCGACTCGTATCGCCCAAAATGACTGTGACGCCAACACCGTCTGTGAGAGGCCACCCAACACGTCCGAAATACCCAGGTCGTTCATGGTCATAGTGAGGGTGTCTCGTTCAGAGATTAAGGTGACGAACATGCTATCGGACTCAAAGGAACATGATCTCGTGTCGATATCATTTTGAGCACGGTTGAACAACGTGTATCCTTGTCTATGGCGATATTGCTTGCTGCTGAAATCTAGAACATAGCGTTGTCAACGTCGTCATCTGAACATAGACATATGATGGTGCGTACATCAGGTTGAAGTCGAAAGTCACAAGTCGTGAAAGCAAAGTCCTAAGAAGTCGTAAGAAGCAGTCGATTCGTAGAGTCTCAAGGACGTTAACGAGAAGCGAAAAGAAGTGCCACGCAGCGTCAGAGGTTCAAATGTTTAACTCAACCGTTGTACAATCGTCGAAATTCAACTTATCACGCGCAGTTTAAAAAATAATCAAACAAAAATGTACATTTAGGTAGTAACAACTGATGTGGGGTTTATACAATTGGGGAAGATGAGCGAGTGGTGATAGGAGTCGCAAGGAGAATAGACAGCATACGGAGGAAAAACGAGAAGCTTCAGTAATCAACGCGACAATGCATGCAGATGCCTACTGCGACAGATCAACGAAACGCGTCAAGTCGTATGGTACCTGGACATCAAGGCTGTTAGTTTAGGCAAAGAGAGGAGACAAAAGAGACTGACAAACCTCAATGACGAGAGTCTGTTCTCCTTGTGACAATACCAAGTCGCTTGACCCTTCCCCTCTGCTTGTGCACCACCGCTCCTCAAGGCCCATTGCCTTGACTTGCCCCAGAGACAGACACACTTTGGCTGAGGACGTGACACTCTGTCCAGTAGCAGCCTTAGTCGATACGCGTAGGACTTGCACGTAACATTAGAACAGACTTCTGATCCTGGCATTAGGAAGCCGAAGTGTTGAACTTGTGGTCACGCAACTTAGAGGTCGTTCAGATCAACTTCTGAAGACTTATTTATTCTGTATCTACAGAGCGCTTTATATACATTTTACAGTGTAGAGACTTGTCCAAATGAGAGTATAAACTAGGGTCTATATACCTAGTTTGTTGTGTGCGAATCTTGTGAGGTAGAGACGCAATATTGTATGTACAATGTTCAGTGCGCATCAGCGCGTGCAATCTATAGCAGATCACATGTATACTATAACGGGTAATCAGAGCATATGTAATCAAGCGCGTCGGTTACCTGGTCCATCAAAGTCCGTTTGATACCAAAAAAGGAATGTGATATTATCTAATTAATTATCGGAGCACTTAGTGTGTCTCTGCTTATCTACAGGTGATCTGGGTTGTCCGGAGTTCGCTTGTCACATACATGCTCCGGGACACGCGGTCCGTCTCAACATCCCCCCATGATCCGATAATTAAAGATCATGAAGTCCCATGCCTGAGTTGAATCGCTGCAGAAGTATGCATGATAATGGTTTAGTAAACCCATCAGCGATCATCTCTGTAGTAGGCATTCTGATAAGGGAGATCTTCTTATCATCTTTGTACGCGTGAATCACGTGGTGCTTTATGTCAATGTGTTTGGATCTACGCCCCGTGACTGGGTTTTCGGTGAGATCAACAGCACCCTTGTTATCGCAATGGATCGGGATTGGATCAGATACGGAGTACCCAAGTTCTGTGAGGAAGCTCCGGTACCATACAGCCTGATTGGCCGCGTCGGTCATTGCCATGTATTCTGCCTCTGTAGTACTTTGCGCGATTGTTCTCTGTTTGCGTGAAGACCAGCTAATTGCACCATTTGCAAGCAGAAATACATAGCCTGATGTTGAGTGACGATCATCAGTCTGATCTCCCATACTGGAGTCAGAATAACCATGTAGGCCATCCCCATTCGTGCCATCATAGCACAAGCGCTTGTTCAGTGTCTCTAAGAGATAAGATAGGACATATTTGGCAAGGCGTAGATGTTGGGGCGAGGGGTTTGCCGCATATTGCGCTAGGCGTGATACCGCAAATGAAATGTCTGGCCTAGTACCGATTTGTACATAGAGTAAGCTTCCGATCAGACTTTGATAATTTTTAATATCTGATTGTGATGCTACTCCATCGTACTTTACTAACTGTGTTTCGGCACCAGCTGGGAGCGGTGTGTAGTGTGGGTTGGCGTCAGACATGCCAAAGCGATCTAGGACATCTTTAATGTATTCTGATTGATCTATATCTATGCATTTGTTGGCGCGATCGCGTGTGATGCGAATGCCAAGATAAAATGTGATTTCACCAAGATCGGTGATTTCATAACGCGTAGCAAGATCTAATTTTAATCGCTTGACAGCCTTCAGCGAGGCACCCATTATAGTAATGTCATCGACATAGAGGATAACGAAGAGTAGACCTTTAAGATCGTCCCCTTGGCGTCGACAATACACATAGATGCCAGCATCGGCATACGTGCGCGTGAAGCCGAGCTCAGTGAGAACTCCATGGAATTGCAGATTCCATGCATGCGAGGCTTGTTTGAGTCCATATATCGCCTTGTTAAGGCGGCACACTTTAGACTCCTGTCCGGCAACTATGAAACCCTGTGGTTGCTCCATGTAAATCTCTTCGTCGAGCACGCCATTTAGAAACGCCGACTTGACGTCTAATTGGTGGATCTCCCAATCCTCTAGCGCGGCCAACGCTAGCAATAGTCTAATTGACTCAAAGCGTGCGACAGGAGAGAAGGTTTCATCATAGTCTATTCCAGGGATTTGTGTGAATCCCTTTGCCACTAAGCGAGCGTGATAGTGTCCATCCGACTTAAGTTTAAACACCCATTTAGATTTTACGGCTTTGCGGCCCGGCGGCAGGTCTACGAGATCCCAAGTGTTATTCTTGGATAAAGCATCTATCTCGTATTGACACGCCTCGGTCCACTGATCCGCGTTATCTGATCTCATCGCTTCTGCATATGAAGTGGGATCCCTTCCGACGTAAGCAGCGGAGAGTGATTCTGCGTTCCCGAGCCGACGGTCCTCGGACACATTGTCCGGGTTTAGATATTTACGGTTAGGCATGGGCACGCGGGCCGATCGCCTCGGAGCATTGTCCATCTCGTGCAACAATTGCGCGCGTTGCACACACTCTTCGAATCCCCCCGGCAATTGTGGTTCGGGTGAGAGGGATCGATTTACGATGCACGTAGTGCGAGCACGAGGGGGCGGACTACTCGTAACCGTGCGGCGTTGTTTGGGAGTACTCGGAGGGGCGGGTGTATTGACTGGTGGTGTAGCCGGATGTGTACTAAACCTATCTAGTACATTTTCTACTGCTTCTTCGCTGTGATTGGACGGTACAGGCGAAGGCGCTCTAACAGGTGGCGTCGCGATCGGGTTAGGAAGCGCGATTGCCGGAATTGGTAATGGAGATGGTGTGGGGCGTGGCTCAGCACCCGATAACGCTGGGAAGCTACTCTCGTTGAATGTCACATCCCGGGACAGACGGACGGAGCGGGTATTTTTATCCCATAGCCTGTATCCTTTAGATCCAGGCTCATACCCGATAAACGTGACTTCAATAGTCTTTGCATCAAGTTTGCGTCGTTTATCAGCAGGAACATGCATGTAAGCCTTGCATCCGAAGACACGTAAATATGAGACATCTGGAACGTGACCAGCGTTCCAAATCTCATGTGGAGTGCACCACTGCAGAGTGCGGGTAGGGGAGTGATTGTAGATATGCACTGCGGCGCCAATCACATACTCCCAGAAGCTGCTAGATAAGCCTGATGTGTGTAACATTGACATCGCTTTATCTAAGATCGTGCGATTAAATTGCTCGGCTTTCCCATTCTGCTGCGGGGAACCTGGCATTGTAAGATGGTGTTCAATCCCTTTCTCATTCAAGATCTGCTTTACAGTGCCTGCCATGTACTCGCTGCCACGATCAGAATGTAGCACGCACAAACGCTTAGATGTCTGGGTTTCACCCCAGGAAAGGAAATTGCGCAATGTGATTACAAATTGATCTTTTGACTTTAATTGATAAGTCAGCGTGTGGCGCGAGTGATCATCTATGAATGTGGCGATGTATAGAGACCCTTGTATAGATTTGGTCTCCATCGGGCCGGCGAGATCCGAATGTATGATCTGAAAGATTTCATCCGATTTCTTGGTAGAGCCAGGAAAAGACTGTCGCGTGGACTTCCCGGCTTCACATCCAGCACAAACGCTGGGATGTGCCTTATCAGATGGATCTACATTCATGCCTTTAAGGGCAGTAGGACCATATCTATCTAGTGCAGCGTGAGACATATGTCCCATGCGCTGATGCCAGAGATGCAACGAGGCAGCGCCTCCAGTGTGTGCATTGAGGGACGCGGGAGTGCCATCAAGCCAATAAAGTTTATCCTCACGATAACCCTTTGCAACACATTTGTGATCAATTACGATCTGTGTCACGATACCTTCTTTTACCTACCAATTACGGTCATATTTCTCACGCCTTACGTAAACCATTGACTCCCTTTGACTCGTTATCTTTCTGACTCGCGTTCTGACTCTTGTTGATGTCCCTTGACTCATACCTTCTCGGTTCATGTATGACTCAGTTCTGACTCGTTCGTCATGTATATAAGACCATCAGTAGCTGAGGATGAGCTCTAAGCTCGTTCTCCTGTGAATACAGGCTTTGTTCTATCTCCTTAGGACTTTGCAGCAAGTAGCGAGATTCACCGAAGCCACTGGGAGCTAGATCCCTTCAAGACGAACAGAATAAGTTGCCTTACGTGAGGATCGCCTCAGTAATCGCGCAGATATCTCAAGACTGAGATCCCCGAGATAACAACTTAGTCGCTGAGCGACTTCCGATCCCCGAGAACCCCGAACCGACTTGTAAAGTCACAGACCTAGTGTCGACGCGTTCACCTGTGCGTGACATTAGAACGAGCTTACAGAATCCCCGAGTAGAACACAGGAACCTTCGAACAAACACGAACGATGGCAACGACCGCCTCATCCTCTGCTGCTGCAGGCAAATGACCCGCACCTATCGACTGGCGAATCTTACGCTTACACACGCTTGGACTCACGACACCTCCTACTGATGGGACTGAAATAGATATCGAACTACCGTTCTTTGTAAATCAACTCGAAGACGACCCTACAAACTACCCTATTGAAAATCGCATCCAACTACGTTTCCTCTCTCCTCCTGACGTCCCCTGGACTGGATTCTATGGTGCCTATAACCGAGCAAATGTCGCCATCACCAACGTCTATGGGATTTGGTTTGAAGTCAAGCTGAGAGAAAGCAAGTTCGTTGCGACCCGACTTGCAAGGGTGAAGTTAGGGCTACAAGGGCAAGCACTGAAAGGAATCAATCGACAAAAATTAATTGAAACCAGCAAGCCCTTACCACAGTCTCGTGCGTCGAGTCGTGCCCCGACACCTTCCCTGACTCCCATACCAGCACTAACCCCGACATCAATCTTCGATCCAAAACCGATCCTGACTGACCCTGACCTTGACGAGCCGATAAACTTTGAATCTCCTGGAACCGAACATGGACGAGCGCCACCTCCCCTGCAGATGCCAAAAGGAACTGGCGACGATCCGTTCACCATCGCAAATCTTACCGATATCCAGAAACCCGTAGTCGGTTCCACTTGGCTGGAAGGCATCCCCCCGAAAGTGTTTGACGGCGATCGCTCGTGTACTCGCGACTTCCTCACCCAGTTCAAACGATTCATGACGATGAACCGATACTCCTTGATCGCCAACGACGCCTATATGAAATGCAGCTATTTCTTGTCTCTTATCGACGGACCGAAGGTCGTTGGATGGCTGCAAAAGCAACATCGTTGGTTAAACAAGGTTAAAGCCTATCCAAGTGAACTTGAAGGCCAAGATCCTTGGCGCGTTCTGCGAAGCGATTTCAAACGTGCATTCCTCGACTATGCCGAGCACGAATGAGCCCACGACGAATTAGGGCGACTGACGATGAAAGGTGGTCAACTCGACGAGTACATCGCTAAATTTGAGGAGCTAGCTCACCGCGCTGGAATCGAGACCGATAACCCGAACGTCCTCCGAATGTTTGCCGAAGGGCTCCCTCCCAAGCTAGCCGAAGAATGCATTCGAGCCGAAAGACCACAGGACTTCGAAGAATGGACCAGAGCAGCCCAAAAGGAACAACAAAAATGGCTCAATATCCTCGCCATCAGAGGCGAACGCCCAAAGACGCAAGGGCAGCCAAGAACTGGCGGTGGGTTCTATTGGAACACAAGTGGTCAGCCTAAAGGGAATCAAAAGGGGAGCGTACCCCAGCGAGCCCCACAGTACGACCCGAATGCCATGGATACAAGTGCAGTCATTGGGAAGGCGGTCACGGACGCACAAAAAGAAAAAGCGCGCAAGGAAGGTCGCTGTTTTAATTGTGACAAACAAGGTCATCTAGCACGGAACTGTCCGGACCGTCGACCGCCGCAAATTCGGGCCGTTGATTCCACGCCTCCAACCAATATTCCCACGCCCTCCAAGGACACGCATTCGTTCTCTGCAAGGGAAATTGCTGCAATCCTCAAGCAATGGGGAGATGAAGATAAAGAAGAACTTGTACGGGTTATGGCCGAAGCAGGATCTGATATGGGTTTTCAATCGGCTTAGATGCAGGAGCTCTCATCAAAGCCTTAAAACTGGATAGTGTGTATGTTGCTAGGAACAAGTCAATTAAACATGGATTCCTGATACACGCTGGACGAAAATGAGCTCTGAAGAAAGGATTATTGGACACTGGAGCAACGGAATGTTTCATTCATCCCAAGACTGTGCAACACCTCGCTCTAAAACGAATACAACTTGCCAAACCCCGACAAGTGAAGAATGTCGATGGAACGTTCAATCGACTTGGAAAAATCACAGAAGCAGTCACCCTCTCCATTAAACATAATGGCGTTCCCCATAAACATCTCTTTTACCTCGCAGACATTGGAAATGACGACTTAATCCTTGGATACCCCTTTTTTGAAGCCGCCAACCCCTCCATCGATTGGATAAATGGACAATTAAATGGATTGACGATTATTACTACCACTCAGGTCGAAGAAGAGTGAATCGGATGACAGAAAGGGGTCTCCTGGATCGCAAAAATGACGACTGCCACTCAACTCGCTGCCGATGCAATAACTAAAGAACAACGAACATGGGAAGAACAAGTACCACGACAATATCACAAGTTTGGGAAAGTCTTTCAAGAACTTGCCTCTGAGTGATTCCCTGGAAAACGTCCATGGGATCACGCAATTGATTTAAAACCAGACGCACCCTCATCAATTGATTGCAGAGTATACCCACTCGCCCCAGCACAAAAGGAAGCCGCAAAGAAATTCATCCGCGAAAATCTACGTCTTCACCGTATTCGTCGTTCTGGGTCGCCATATGCGAGTGGCTTCTTCTTAGTACCAAAAAAAGATGGCAAGTTCAGACCAACACAAGACTATCGTACACTCAACAAATGGACAATCCCAAATAAATATCCCCTTCCCCTTATCTCCGATCTCATTCACGACCTTTCTGGAAAGACACTCTTTACCAAGTTTGATGTTCGTTGGGGTTACAACAACGTCCGCATCAAAGAAGGCAATGAATGGAAAGCAGCGTTCAAAACTAGCGAAGGATTGTTTGAGCCCACTGTGATGTTTTTTGGCCTCACCAACTCCCCTGCAACATTTCAAACAATGATGGATGACATGTTCCAAGAAGAGATTGCACAAGGCTGGCTTCGTATCTATATGGACGACATGATTATTGCCACTAGTGCCGATGAAAGCGAACATGCTAGACTTGTTGCCCACGTCCTACAGAAACTACAAGACAACGACCTCTTTCTGAAACCAGAAAAATGTCATTTTCACAAACGAGAAGTC
Organism: Lactifluus echinatus; assembly: GCA_003315975.1. NCBI lineage: Eukaryota > Fungi > Basidiomycota > Agaricomycetes > Russulales > Russulaceae > Lactifluus > Lactifluus echinatus. Next base: position 16,755 of record QFEA01002365.1, read on the forward strand.
GAATATCTCGGTGTTATTATTGGCAACAGTAATGTGAAAATGGACCCCACCAAGGTACAAGGCATTGTCGACTGGCCAACCCCCCAGACGGTCAAAGATGTCCGAAGTTTCTTAGGGTTTTGTAATTTCTATCGCGCTTTTATCCCTCGCTTCTCCCATATTGCACGACCCCTTAACGATCTTACTTGCAAGAACCGACAATGGCAATGGACTTCAACCGAGCACGCCACTTTCCAGCACCTAAAGGATATCTGTAGTTCCTCCCCCGTCCTTCATTCCCCTGATTGGTCTCGCAAATTCATCCTCGAAACTGACGCTTCTGGCTTTGCTCTTGGTGCTGTCATTCTTCAGGAATTTGAGGACGGCCTTCACCCCATTGCCTTCCACAGCCGGAGCCTCCAACCCGCTGAATGCAATTATGATGTCCATGATAAGGAACTTGCAGCTGTCATTTTTGGCTTCAAATGTGGTCGCCCCTTCTTCCTTGGTGCCTCTCACCCGATTGAAGTTCGTACTGATCACAAAAATCTTCAGTATTTCCGCGAACCACAAAAAGTCACTGGTCAACAGGCGCGTTGGATCGAATATCTCCAGGACTTTGATTACACCCTTCGCCATATCCCTGGCCATGAAAATACTGTTGCTGACCTCCTTTCTCGTTGCAAGGACCTTAACGAGGGGGTGAATTCTGATGAACCACGGATGCTCCTTCCTGACACACTCTTTTTACGTAAAATTTTCCTCAAAGACGACCTCGCGATACGACGGAAAGTGTTACAGGATATTCACGATACACCCGCAGGAGGCCATCCTGGCATTGCTAACACTTGGGAACTAGTTCGACGGTCGTACGAAGGCCCTCGATTGCGAGAGTTTGTAGAAGAATATGTGAAAGGTTGTAGTAAATGTCAGGAATCAAAGACCAACCTCCCCCGTCGAAAAGCACCTCTTCAGCGTCTGGATACGGCCGTAGATCAAGGACCATTTCAGTACGTCTCCATGGATCTTATTACCGACCTCCCCAAGTCAGACGGTTTCGACTCTATCCTCACGATCGTCGACCAAGGATGTTCAAAAGCCGCTAAATTCATCCCTTGTCATAAAACGATCGATGGTGAAGGAGTAGCCCTTGAATACCTACGACACCTAGTTCCTTGGTTCGGACTTCCCAAACGAATCATTTCCGATCGCGACCCCTGATTTACATCCAATTTCTCTCGCGCCCTATGCAGTGGATTGGGTATTCAACAAAATTTGTCAACAGCATTTCATCCACGAACAGATGGACAGACTGAGCGGATGAATGCCTTTGTACAACAATATTTACGACCTTGGACTAGCTCGCATCCCCATGGATGGGCAAAACTGCTTCCTGTCGCCGAGTACGCACATAACTCC
>QFEA01002400.1:8995-26578 GCA_003315975.1 Lactifluus echinatus
TGACGGAGGGGATGCTTTGAGGGGTATTCATATACGTGATAAGGCATACTCTCTCATAAGGCATACTCCTGGGCCGTGACGGAGGGGTATGCCTTAAGAGGGTGTCGACTGTACATGGAGAGGTGTTTATGTATTGGATTTACCTGGGACATCAACGAAGAGAAACCTACCGAGTCACTTTGAGTGGCTTTTAATGGCATGTAAACTACAAAACACGGTCTGCAACGCTGGCCGTGGACCAGCTGAGAGCGCCATTTCAACAGCACCGGACGAGTTCACCGAGCCTTTATAAATGAGCGTGTATGGCCTTCCTGTAACGAACAGTGTAAAAGGGCCAAAAAGGCCTAGCTTTGAAGAGAAAATTAGTTCGGAATGCGTTATTAAATTGGTTGAAGAATACGGACCTTGGTTGTGTATGGAAGCGAGGAAAGCGTCTCGTTGAGACCTTGAGGATCGTTGTCCGAGAGAGTGATTACTGTATGTACATCCTTTTTTCTATGCTGTCAGGATTGTCATGCAACAAGATAAAGAAAAGGTGGACCAGACGTACCTAAGTTCCCGTAGAGTTAAGGGCAACGCGTCGCCGTTTACGCTGCGGCTCCATATCCTCTCCCAATCCACATTTTCTGTCAATCCAACCTCGATGCCTTGAGCCTTGTCCTTACCCTTCTCCTGCATCGGAAGCCGTCTCCCTACCTGGCTCTCCGGCTGCCCGAGGATGTTGCTGCGAAATGGAGTGGCATGATCTTTGTGGAAACATGATACGCCAGTGAACAGGCAATGGAATGGGAACGTCGGAGTAGCTCTCTGCGGAGAGGCATTCAACGTTTCCGGAATAAGAGAGCGGAGACAAGAGGAGATAGTGATGAGACCTATAAAAGGTAATCCAACCTCGCGTAGGTAGTGACACGCGTCGGTTTCTCGGACCGTAAGTGTCCGTGGGTACCATAAATGGAAACCAATATATTTTCTCGCTTCTCCGCTTCTCCGCTTATCTATACGGTCCGTCTCAACATCTTTCTCTCCCTTTTTGTCTGCTACCTCTACCATGTTAAAACAACGTTAGTGGCCCCTTGGGGGTGGATATGTACGCAGTTGAGTAAAGCACAAATGGTCACAAGTACTTACAAGTGCTGTATATTAGCTGCATATGTCATTTAGTAAGCGCCAGGCAAAGAGTGTTGGTAGAACTGCCAGGATTGAGCCGATATCGCTCATGCTTTCCTGGGTGGTATGGAGAAGCTGAGAAGTAAAATTGTCCGCAACACGACACTTGCGCCCATGATGGGGAATGGTGACCGACCTCAACATGTATGGCACAATGCCATCGTGTACTAATACAGTGAGACAATATGCATACAAAACACAAGATGACGGGCGTATGGGAGTGGCCAATAATAACTACACAACATTGAAAGGGAATGGAAGGATGAATCGAGAGAATATATCAATACCAATTGGGATGCGATGCTGACTATAATGAAGCGAGCTAATGGCAACGTGTAAGTGGATTAGAGAGAATGGGTAGATAGAGAAAGAGATGTGACGAGCTGGCGACGGAAAAAGGCGAGCAGGGCCACGGCTCATAAATCAAGGAAAGAACGACAGCAAACGGAGGGCGGACGAGATCTGAGTAGACCTGGAAATCTGAGACGCAGATGTTTGACGGCGATACAAAAGCCACAACTCGTGGAGTGATGTCACTACCACGGAATAGGAAGCGAATGGCCGAAGACTTTTTAAGGGCCAAAGGGTGTTAAGATGGTTCTGACGTGAATGGCGTAGCTTGTGTGGTAGTGGCACTGAGCGTCATGGGAAGGCGTAGTTCATATGAGGTGATAGGATGGGGAAAGGGAGAACTGAGTCAATGAGTCGTGTACTGTACTACTGATGCAACCGCATTTGTCAAACTAGCTCTTGGATGAGGGTAGGTCGATGACTCGAAGGGATAGACGACGGATAGATAAATTAACTTGGACCGGTGTTGCGGGCGCCCTGATGAATCTTGTTAGAGCATGGCTAGCGTGTGGGATACATTTTCTAGGGGTAAACTGTGACGGGGCGATTGGAGAGAGCACGTGCAGTGAGGAAATGGTCTATGGATTGTTGGGATGAGTCGGATTGCTGATCTGTGTCCGTGAAGATGCGTTGCAGTCCAGGTAACAACACGCCCGTGTCGACATCTCCAGTGAGTTCTTGCAGCGCAGACACGACGAAGCGAGCGCGGAAGGAATCTATATGCGGTTCCTGTACAGCGATAAATGGGTGAAAAAGTTCCAGCCATCGCGTGTGGTCCGGTTCGTGTTCCCATGCCTGTGTTCTGTGGTGTGAAAGGGGATCGGAATCGATAACAAGCCATTCCACAGTAGAGAGCGGCAGAAACTGGTTGCACACCTGCTCCAAAGATGAGACCTGCCGGTCGAACCCGTTATAAACAACACCGATTCTCAGGAAAAGTTCGTCAAGGTATGGATATCTCAGTGTGTTGGTCAGATGAATACGGATCGTGGCCAAGCCATGAGAAAATGTCGGGTCTGCTCGTTTAAATGATCTGGATAACCCTGCACGACCGACAAATGCGAGGAGCTGTGGAATGTCGAAGTTGTTGATCTGATTGAAGAACTCCGTACTGATCTTCTCAATAACAGGCGCATCGATCCGGGCTATGAAACCCTCAAAGTATTAGCGAACATCTCGGAACTTGAAACGGTCGAGCGCAGGAAGAACAGCACGTTTTAGCAGAGGCGGGCTTTGAACAGGCCGGGATCGCGGCGATTCGAATTCAATACGGAGACCCTCGAGCTTGACCAAACCAGACAGGGCAGTGGCCAGCGCTTCGGGTGAGAAGTACCCGGAATGTGGAATACTCCAAAGCTTGAGCGCTTGAGATCGACGAGGTCGCGAGCAGACGAGACAAGGTTTGGCAATGCCGGAAATAGAATGCGCCAGAGCTCGAGAAACTGTAGACGTGGGGCGGATCCATCCAAGAAGGTATCGGGAAGCACATGCCTAGGCACGTCACGACCCAGAAGGGTGATGGATGTCAGCGCAGGATATGGTTTTTGCATCACAGCGACGAGTTGTTCCAACAGAATATTGGTCACGTTTGAGTGCCGAATGCAGCATATGCGATCACGATGCTCGAGTGAGGCGACGGTGTTATCTGAACGTCCCGGTTTCAACATGGGTGGGCCAATACCTGAACTCATATTGGTTATGACGACGGGTAAGACGGTGGGGTGATGCAATCACGATGGCTCGCCATGCGCCATCTTCTGCAAACGTGTGCTAACCAAAGCCATTGATTGGCTTGAAGCAAGAAATCATCCTGATAGATGTCGAATATCTCGAGAAGGACATCGTCAGGGAGAGATTCGATTGTTACGGGCGGGAAAGAAACCACGTCTGTGCCACCATGCAAGTCAGGTATCATTCCTAGCACTATCACATGGACGTACCATGTCTCCTTAGCTCAGAACGTCTCATCAAATGACACGCAACATGCCCCCCTATCAGTGAGCTCATAGAGTTACCATCCATTGACAAGCGGGAAGTGGCAGGAAAGAATTGGTGGTTAATTCTAGTATCGCTCGATCCCGAGGAGAGAAGTGTTTTACAAAATGTGGATCAACAGCGTTCAAAGTAAGCGACTTCCGGAGCGCCGGCCGCCACTTTCCTCGCTTGTGTCACTCATGCATAGTTGGCTACACAACTGACCATAACTCGAAGACAACTTCATGTTTATCCATCTGTTGGTTGGTTTCGGCCCCCCTGTTAGATTCACCAAACCAACCCAGCAGACTTAACGTTATCGAACGCGGCCTAATAAGGCTCTTTCGGCTCATCATCCATGACCCCATGGTTCACTTTCCTGGCATCTGATCTGGGTTCTGACTTTGATTGTAACTTGAACGTGCCGTCAGCTGTTTTCATAAACACCAAAATAGCTGAAAGTGCCTTCGAACGACACCTAGGGATCGCATGTAAAATATGAATATGTTAACAGAAGTCTCGTGGCGTGGTATATCTGATGATGAGAAAGCATTGCAAACATCATGATTTGCCAGAGCTGCCCCTTGGTTTGAAAAGGTCGAAACTCTTACAGTTGACTTGGCCATCCTGGACGATCAGCATGCTTCGTTACCAACTCTTACTAAGTTTTTCATGGCCTTCTCACCTTTCTTTTAATTCTTATGAAGGTTTCTCACAAAAGACGTAGACGCCTTATACTATAAACTTTCACATAGTATCGCAGTGACTAGCGTTACGTTTTCTAATTGGTACTTTTTTAAAAAGATTAGTTACCGAGACATCCAGGGTCGAGCCCAAACTCAAAGCAAAACCCATTGAGATCCCTTTTCGCTTCATTGCCATTGTCGCCCCGCTTCTGCTCGTGCATCGTAGTGACGGACGTGCCAGTGGTGGCTTGTGGATCATCAATGTTGGATGACATACGTCTGGCCCTGCGGAGAGGTGATGTGATGAGCAAACGAAAAATACTCCACAGGTTTGAATCTACTTACTGACTATCATTGACGGGGAGACCACTCATGATATGTTTGATGGTCTCGAGCACATCACGCTTGGCTCTGCGATGAGTGGATGTGATCAAGGCAATCTAGTATCACATGAAGTTAGATCACATACGATCCACTATCCAAACTACATTTGGTTTCAAGTAACACAGTCAAACATCATGGACGAGACAAAAGCATGACATCTCTACTGACCCGAATAGCGTGGGGGCGGCGAAAGATGGAGCAACCTTTCCGGCAATGCAGAGAATAGCAAGAGTAAACTTGAATGAAACACGCATTGCGAATTTGGGATTATTTGGGTTGATAATGAAGTATCGTGGAGTGTGCTGGAGTTTGAGTGCAAGAAGCGTTAATTAATGTCCAAGACAATCGAATGTAAGAAGAGCGAGTAAGTGATAGAGAGATGGGCCTGTGGGTACAGTCTCTTTTATACGACCGCTTTTCTTGCGCCCGAGGTGGGATGTTGAACTGACAGTGCATGTGAACCTCCTTAGCATCAAGGTCATCACAGCCCAGAAGTGTCGACATAGATACAGCATCCTCTAAGCGACAACTGCGATGAGATCTTGACTACTGAAAAAAATACGGATCACTTTTAGTACTGCCCCGATGCGAGTTGGTTGAAGGGATCATCATTTATCCCATTGGCACATCACGAACAGACTGGTCTTGAAGAAAGATCCGATAGGCTCCATCGTTGAGGTCGTTTATCGCATTAATCAGTACTATACCGTCACAAAACCACTACTAGTAGTTTCGTGCCGATTTAGCTGAAGGGATGCTGCATAATATATTAGGATTGCCTTCTCACCTGCGTAACAACTTCCCAAGGCAGGCCCACTTGCTGATCAGACTTGGTGTGCGAGCATAGCTCGAGACTCAATAGTGGGATTGAAATCCTCGACAACTATCTCAGACACTTGCGTGGTGCTGGAACTAATCCAGTGCCCCACCTAGTGCATTGGCACAGCACTCGGTACGCCCGAAGTTGTGTCACGGCGCCCACCTTGATTTATGAATAACTTCCTATCACCCAAAGCCTGAGAATGAGTCGGACTCTGATCAACAACGGCAGTATGTCACTTACAGCACACTTTCCCTTCTCTTTTTATTTTACCGAGCAGTTGTGAGTGGGGCTGGGGCCACGGTAGAGCTCGGAGGTACCGGGCAACGACATCAGCACAGCGAAAGATCACGGTTCAGTGCCGGCCCGGCCCTGTCGGTTTGTAGTGGACGTCTGTATTGTGCGTCTGCCATCTGTTGGCTGGCATGCATCATCGGGTGCCTGTTGACACCCTTGGACGTTGGGGCGCCATCAAGCCCCTGATCCCGCGCCCTCAAGCCCGCATCCATCCTGTGCTGCTTTGGCCTCGAACATTCACCTTTATGCCCCGGTCCCCTCCGCATCCAGATCATGTCCGTCGTTTCCTCCCTCGCGTGTTCACCTCCCCTCGGACCTTGGTGTGTAACCAACCTGCTGGCTTCGCACCCTCTCGACCGCCTCGTGATTGTATCACTTCGGCCTCGGAGATTCATTTTCATGAGCTGGTGTTTGTGCTGCAGACACCCAATGCTCCATCTTCCAACTTGACTTGGGCACTGTGACCTTCCAGGTCCCCTCATCTCACTTTTGATGTTCCTTATTCACCTTTTGACACCGTTGTCTTTGAATCCGCAGAGCTGATTACATTATGATTTCATCCATTCATCCTAGTTGAACAAACACATCGCAAGTATCTCTGGTGTATTTAAAGAGCCAACCAATGAAATCGAGAACAGTAGGAAAATACCTTTGGAAGTTCCCTCCATGTGCTTTCGCAAAGAGTCGAAGAACCAACATGCTTGGCACTACGCTTTGGGATGTGTGACATGTTTTCACGGCTGTTAGACTGTACCACAGCGGTGTGTTTTAGGTTTGGGTTTGGGTTTATGAATGGCTGCTGGGCTGAGACAAAATCAGCAACAACACATCCATATTTGACATTCATCCGCTAACATTTTCGGTTCTCAGCCTCAACATGTCCAAGCGCGAGTCTGGAGGTGCGCTCGTAAGTACGAAGGCGGAACAGGGATTCGCGCGCAGTCAAGGAAACGGAATGGGAGAGAAAACCCGTAGAGTTATATTGACGAGGGAAATGACATGGCAGTTTGTAGACGCGTGGCAGGTTGGGTCGTCGAGGTCAATGTGAGTTGAATAGCGAGCGAGACCACGCGCATCGGTAAATCTAGGAGATGCTCACAACGCAGTGCGGCCTTCTTGGTTTGAAAAGGTCGAAACTCTTACAGTTGACTTGGCCATCCTGGACGATCAGCATGCTTCGTTACCAACTCTTACTAAGCTTTTCATGGCCTTCTCACCTTTCTTTTAATTCCCCTCTTATGAAGGTTTCTCACAAAAGACGTAGACGCCTTATACTATAAACTTTCACATAGTTTTCGCAGTGACTAGCGTTACGTTTTATAATTGGTACTTTTTTTTCACAAAAAGATTAGAAACTGTTACATGCGGAGCTCACGACATCCGTCTCAAGACAAATATCAAACTTATTGACAGCCCTTTTCGATCCATTGTCATTGTCACCCCGCTTCTGCTCGTGCATCGTAGTGACGGACGTGCCAGTGGTGGCTTGTGGATCATCAATGTTAGATAACATACGTCTGGCCCTGCGGAGAGGTGATGTGGTGAGCAAACAAAAAATATTGCACAGGGTTGAATCTACTTACAGACTATCATCGGCAGGGAGACCCCTCACGGTATGTTTGGTGGTCTCGAGCACATCACGCTTGGCTCTGCGATGAGTGGATGTGATCAAGGCAATCTAGTATCACATGAAGGAAGATCCACATACGATCCACTATCCAAACTACATTTGGTTTCAAGTAACACAGTCAAACATCATGGACGAGACAAAAACATGACATCTCTACTGACCCGAATAGCGTGGGGGCGGCGAAAGATGGAGCAATATTTCCGGCAATGCAGAGAATAGCAAGAGTAAACTTGAATGAAGCACGCATTGCGAATTCGGGATTATTTGAGTTGACAATGAAGTATTGTGGAGTGTGCTGGAATTTGAGTGCAAGAGGCGTTAATTAACGTCCAAGACAATCGAATGTAAGAAGAGCGAGTAAGTGATAGAGAGATGGGCCTGTGGGTACAGTCCCTTTTATACGACCGCTTTTCTTGCGCCCGAGGTGGGATGTTGAACTGACAGTGCATGTGAACCTCCTTAGCATCAAGGTCATCACAGCCTACAAGTGTCGACATAGATACAACATCCTCTAAGCGACAACTGCGATGAGATCCTGGCTCGACTGAAAAATATACGGATCACTTTTAGTACTGCCCCGATGCGAGTTGGTTGAAGGGATCATCATTTATCCCATTGGCACATCACGAACAGACTGGTCTTGAAGAAAGATCCGATAGGCTCCATCGTTGAGGTCGTTTATCGCATTAATCAGTACTATACCGTCACAAAACCACTACTAGTAGTTTCGTGCCGATTTAGCTGAAGGGATGCTGCATTATAAATTAGGATTGCCTTCTCACCTGCGTGACAACTTCCCACTGCAGGTCCACTTGCTGATCAGACCTGGTGTGCGAGCATAGCTCGAGACTCAATAGTGGGATTGAAATCCTCATGACTTGGAAAAGGCGGTGACCATAACGACACAAACCACTTGCGGCAACAGCGTGAGGCAGAGCGTCTTTAGTTTCGTGGAGACCGCACTGCCGGCCTGAGACAACTATCCCAGACCCTTGCGTAGTGCTGGAACTAATCCAGTGTCCCACCTAGTGCGTTCGCACAGCACTCGGTACGCCCGAAGTTGTGTCACGGGCCCACCTTGATTTATGGATAACTTCCTATCACCCAAAGCCTGAGACTCAGTCGGACTCTGATCAACAACGGCAGCACATAGCTTACAGCCACACCTTCCCTTCTCTCTTTATTTTACCGAGCAGTTGTAAGTGGGGCTGGGGCCATGGTAGAGCTCGGAGGTACCGGGCAACGACATCAGCACAGCAAAAGATCACGGTTCTATGCCGGCCCGGCCCTGTCGGTCTGGTGTGGTGTCTGTGTTGTGCTGTGGTGTCTGTGGTGCTGTGTGCTGTGGTGTCTGTGTTGTGCTGTGTTGTCTGTGTTGTGCTGTGGGTATCTGTGTTGTGCCGTGCCTGTTGGCCGGCATCCCTCTATGCCCCGCCCCGGTCCCCTCCGCATCCATATCATGTTCGTCGTTTCCTCCCTCGCGTGTTCACCTCCCCTCGGACCTTGGTGTATAACCAACCTGCTGGCTTCGCACCCTCTCGACCGCCTCGTGATTGTACCACTTCGGCCTCGGAGATTCATTTTCATGAGCTGGTGTTTGTGCTGCAGACACCCAATGCTCCAACTTCCAACTTGACTTTGGGCACTGTGACCTTCCAGGTGCCCTCATCTCACTTTTGATGTTCCTTATTCACCTTTTGACTCCGTTGACTTTGAATCTGCAGAGCTGATTACATTATGATTTCATCCATTCATTCTAGTTCAACAAACACATTGCAAGCATCTCTGGTGTATTTAAAGGGCCAACCAATGAAATCGCGAACAGTAGGAAAATACCTTTGGAAGTTCCCTCCATGTGCTTTCGCAAAGAGTCGAAGAACCAACATGCTTGGCACTACGCTTTGGGATGTGTGACATGTTTTCACGGCTGTTAGACTGGATCACAGCGGCGTTTTGGTTTGGGTTTAAGAATGGGTGCTGGGCTGGGACAAAACCCAACAACAACACATCCAACTTTGACATTCATCCGCTAACATTTCCAGGTCTCAGCGCAAGCGCGAGTCTGGAGGTGCGCTCGTAAGTACGAAGGCGGAACAGGGATTCGCGCGTAGTCAAGGAAACGGAATGGGAGAGAAAACCCGTAGAGTTATATTGACGAGGGAAATGACATGGCAGTTTGTAGACGCGTGGCAGGTTAGGTCGTCGAGGTCAATGTGAGTTGAATAGCGAGCGAGACCACGCGGTGTCTTGAGCGAGGCTTGACAAAACATGAGGGGTCGAGGAGTTCCGACGCAATAACGCTGAACTTGGGACGATGAGCGCAGGTCGGAAGGAAGAGAGACGGGATGGGACGTCGGAATCGATCTTGAAGGGTTTGAAGAGAGTCATTCGCAGCGCGACCGTGAATACCTGATGGCTCGTTGGTTTCAGTGTTCAGCGTCGTTAGGTCGAAGCAAGGGAGGGCGAGAGAGAAGTTGTTGTTCTGGGGGCGACTTGGACGTGAGACGACATATTGGCTCGGTTTAACGTCGTCGAGTTGCAGCAAGGGCAGGGAAGAAAAAAGAGCGGAAGGGTTCACACCAAGTTCAAGAACAACTGGAGCGATGCGGTGATCGCTTACGAGTTTGCTGGGATTCCGAAGGTGTACAAGTGGGACCGGGACGGGGGTAGGACTGATTGTTCATGCATTTTTTGCTAAAAACAAATTCACTCAGTTTTTATCTGTAAACTGACCAAGATGCAACAAAACACATTATATTCATGCACATCCAGTCCAAGGCTGAGGAATTATTTATAATTATTGGTTGGTACTAACATCTGTATAACCTCGTGGGAATGGTGTGGTTCGGGGTCTCGTGATCCAAATACCAGGCGCGCGACGACGCGTTGAAACGCGGCATCTCGACCAGCCCGTCAAGCATTTGCACGCTCCGATGCCTCCTCACAGGAGGCCGCAGAGCAGGGCAGCATTGAAACATGAAACGGAAGAACCGTGCGGATTCATTTGGACCACCTTCTCACTCGATTCTTCTGAGTCGCTTCGCAGTTCTTTAGACCTGGCCTCCCAGCTCGCAGGCGCCCGCGCCGAGCTTGCCACCCTCCAGGAGCGTTACGATGCCCTCCGCACGGACCGTGATCGCCTAGTTTTCGCTTTGGAGACGAATATGAGAAAGTATAAGCGCTTCAAAAGATGGGTGTTCGATATGAAGGTCAAGGTGCCGTCGAAGACGAGACAAGAGGACAAAAATCGGGTAGAGCAGTGTGCAGCTGGTTCAACCCCAGCATCGCAACAACAGTCTGCAATAAAGATGCTAGAGACCCCGCTGACGCCCAAGAGTTTGTCCGTTTGATGGTGTGAGAGTGTCCGTACTGACCTCGTCCCATGCAGAAACCCACACAATGCGCGTGGGTGCTAGACGCTCCCCGACCAAGTACGCGAGTCCGCGGAAAATTCCTCTCTCTCCCAACAGGCATATCCTCAACACCCCACGGTACATTTCCACAACATTTTTTCTATCCCGTCCTGCCCATCATTTGACCCGATATAGGAAAATGCGCGTCTCGTCTGAGGGCTCGCCTTCCTCTCGTCATCTCAAGCGTCCCTGTGACGAGAATGAAGAGGTGGCCGTGGAGATGTCACAGACGCAAGAGGATTCTCAAGGTCCGTTTTTGGCCGTCTCTCATCCGCTGCGCGCGTCGCATCTCATACCCTCTATCACCGCCTTTAGCTCTCACCTTCTGGCAGCCTTCTGCATCCTCCCAGCACGAAAGGGAAGGCAACCTTTCTCCCACTGCTGGCTCCTCTACCCCAACGCTAGCATTCGCGCTCCAGTCGCCGCCACCGACGAAGTGTCCCCGCCGAAGTGCAGAGCGGGTCCCAGGGCCTACATCAACGCCCCTTCCAACTATTTCGCGATACAAACGCCGACGCAGCGCCGAGCCACCCGCGCTGAACGCAGAGTTTGAAATAGACCCTGCGGCGAACGCCGGCGTGCCATTTGCGTTTGACGAAGTCGTGCGCGGACGACACCACCGACACACATTAAATGCGGGTGAATGCGACGAATGCCGCGAGGTACGTGCCGACTCCTTCCTTTCATACTTTTGGTCCCGAGATTTCTATATGTATCTCGCGTCGCTGATGATCATCCCCATCGGGCTGTTGTAGTGGTATGTCGCCGTGAGGCCGCTGCCACGGCGGCTGGAAGCACCAATGTGGAGCTCGCCTTCGGGCCCGTCGTCGCCGACCCTCGTCGTGTCTGAGCAGGCCTCCCACAGCGATGGCGAGTTAGGGAAGGGAGCAGCGAGACGTGTAGGTTGCGGGTCTGCTCTCGCAGGGACGAGCGCACACCGGCAAGCAATATCACGGCATCGCAGGCAGTGGGAGCGTGCACGGACGCCGCCTGGCTATTGGGAGATCGGATTTCCGGATACGCAGGCTGTGGGGAAGATTAATGAGAAGGCTGCCGAGATGCACCTGCAGAAGAGAGCAGCTGTCGCTAAAGAAGCAATGGAGGGCGGTGGGCGGTATCGCCGGCGAGCCTAGCATTTGTAGAATTACCTCCGTCTTTAGCTAATATCACAGTCACAGGGTTTCTTGAGAAACACATCAAACTCGTCCATCGTTGGCCATTCAATAGTATTATTGAGACAAGTCAGTTGCTACACCGATGGTGAAGCGGTTATCATGCTTGCCTTCCAAGCAAGCGGCACGGGTTCGACTCCCGTTCGGTGTATATTTTCATGCCCTGTCGTCTAACGTTTTGTTTTTGAGTTCGGTTGTTCCTTTTTATTTCCACGTCATACAGCGCACGGGCTACAACTAGCTAGCGTGTGATGTGATTGCATCCCCAGATCGGAGTTCGAAATTACCGAAGGGCTACCACCAACTGCTAGCCATCATAACATCATGTTTGGACTTAGTTCCGGACAGTGTGTTGCACTTGCGACCTTTACGTCTTACTTTCTCCTCATACTTTTGTTGTTTTTCATCATCGTACAGAGTATCTCGGAAAAACATGGCATGTCGGCCCGGAGTCGTTTGCCCTGGATTCATATCTGTTTGGCGCTGTGCTCGTTCGGGTTCACATGGTACTGTGCGTTGATCGGTCATTTATCCACGGGAGGTGCGTAGAGGCTAAATCCCACGTGGATTAGATATGATATCGTTTATGCGGTGGAGTTTTGTGGAATACGACCAGAGTGTGCCAGGCAGCGGTGCGGCAGTGACGACGCTGTTCCGCGTCGCTGACTGGCTCCAGAATACCGCGCTTTTCGAGCAAGCGTGGACGATCGTATGCAACGAGCCACTGAGATGGTGGTGGAGCGAGCAGTTGTGTCTGTTCACGGTTGGTTTCTGGACGGTCTATCTCCTGACAAAAGGTGCGTGTTCATCCTGGTCCACAAATGAGGTACAGTAACCGACTCAAATCTTGGAGGGAGGGAACATGATGTGAAAAATGTGTGGGCGTATATGCTCTTTGGCCAACTCGTGGCCATCTCTGTGGCCACGAATCTATTCTTTGTCGCGCTGGCTGCTGCTGCCACCAAGAATCCGTCGAAGACGCGTACGCGTACATCGTCTGTAAGGACGGTGCCACCGAAATTGTGGCTTAGCGTGCTGGCCGCGCTGGTGACCGTCCTTCTGGTGCCACACTCGCTCCGACACGACTACTTCCTGTCGAACCTGCTCGCTATGCACGCGCTCCTGATCATCCCGCTCATTCCAGGTGCTGACACTGGCGGGCGCCTGCACCTCCGCACACGAACGCTGTACCTGCTCGTAACGGTAGTGAGCGGGATCGCACGTGCCCGTTCGACGTGGGCATTTCCAGGAACGCTGTGGGCTGTGTTGCAGTCGCACGCCGCACAGGGGTCAATTGGATGGGACGTGGTGTGGACAACGACGAGCACGGCGGTGTGGATGATTGGGACGGTGAGGCCGGATTAGGCAAGAGTGATCCGATCCGAATAAGAAAGCGAAAATAAATAAATAAAAAATAAAAAAATTTGAGCGGTCGTGCTTGTCGTCGTCTCGTGCTCGGCTTGCCTTGTTCCCGCTCGCTCCTCGTAATGTCGTCCCATCTCCCCATCAATTCTCCCTCAGATATCACCGCCCCGACTCCCCAGAACACCCCCCTCACTCACGCCCCCATATCTGCGGGCCTCTCTCGGCCGACCGTACCCGATATCTCTGAGGATGCCGAGCCCGCAGAGGAGACGACTACAACCACGATCCATGAGGCTATGGTCGGTCTCGTGCAGGGCCGATTGGCCAGTCTCATAGGCAAGAGCTCCGGATACGTCGAGAGTCTCCCCGATGGCGTAAAGAAGACCATCGAGGCCCTCAAGGGCGTCCAAGTAAAGCAAAATGAACTCCAGAACCAATACAAGCGAGAGTGTCTCGAGCTCGAAAAAAAGGTGCGTGTTATCCTCCC
This sequence comes from Lactifluus echinatus, assembly GCA_003315975.1. Classification (NCBI taxonomy): domain Eukaryota; kingdom Fungi; phylum Basidiomycota; class Agaricomycetes; order Russulales; family Russulaceae; genus Lactifluus; species Lactifluus echinatus. The sequence goes on from QFEA01002400.1 coordinate 22,742, forward strand.
CCCTTACATCTTCTTGCCTTCGCCATCCCGATCGTCACCGCGGGGAGCGTTCGGACCATGTTAAGTTCCGTTTGTGGCACCATCCGGTGATCCTCGTCTGCCTCCGCTCCCCCCCTCCATCTCAATCGTCTTCGCTCGGCCATCGGGGACGATAAACGCGAGTAACTGGGCGTCTATCCGTCTACCATGCAGAAATCTCTGCCGTAACCTTACCGTCACTGCCTCCGCGGCCCTTTACATGCTTATATACTCTACACCCATACTAACTGGCACCTCATTCACATCCACAGTATCTCGAACTTACTAAGCCTCTCTATGCGCGCCGGCATTCCCTCCTTCACGCCCACGCAGAGCCCACCACTGGAGAGCTCGAGGCGGGCGCCGCTCAGTCCGTTAAGGACGACCCGGAGGAGAACCCGCTCTCTGTACCGGAATCCACGATCCCAATTGCTGTGCCCGAGTTCTGGCTAACTGCACTAAGGAATCACATCGGTCTGTCCGAGCTGATCACCGATCGAGACGCAGGCGCGCTCAAGCACCTCATTGACCTCCGTATCGAGTATCTCCCCTCGAGCGAGCCCAAGCCTGGCTTCAAGCTCATATTCGAGTTTCAACCAAACGAGTTTTTCGAGAATAGTATCCTTGAAAAAACATATGTGTATCGTGAGGAAGTTGGATATACGGGCGATTTCGTGTATGACCGCGCGATCGGGACGGAGATAAAGTGGAAGGACGAGAAGGATTTGACAAAGGAGTTTGAAATCAAGAAGCAACGCAACAAAAGTGTGTCGACCATCCTTTTGTTTTCGTTTCGGTTCCTCTCATTCGGTCTGCTAGATACAAATCGCACACGGCTAGTGCGCAAGGCGCACCCAACGGAATCGTTCTTCAACTTTTTCTCACCTCCCATTGCTCCGAGCGAAGAGGCAATCGAGGCAGGTGAGATCGGCGAGGATGAGCTCGACGACCTTGAGGAGAAGCTGGAGATTGACTATCAGATCGGCGAGGACATCAAGGAGAAGGTGCGTCCTCGTTTCTAACCTCCGTCGTTTTGCCTAGCTCGCTCATTCATCGTATTTTCCTATATAGATCATACCGCGTGCGGTCGACTATTTCACCGGCAAAGCACTCGAATACGAGATGCTTTCTGAGGATGAGGATGACTTGTTAGACGATGATGACGACGACGACGCTGACGGGTTCGACGATGACGTGGTGTGTACCTTCCTCAAATTTCTTTCCTCCAGGTTCGTTGACAAATGCCGAGTAGGATTCGGATTCGGATGATCTGCCTCCGCCGCGCCGAGGTGCTCCTGGTCAGGGAGGAAGGGGGGGACGTGGTGGCGCGCCGCCAAACGTGGATCCGGAGGAATGCAAACAACAGTGAGCATGTTACAGGGTGAACTGGAACGGTGTGAGTGGGGGGGGACACGAACCCTCTGGTCGGTCTCTTTTTAAAAACAAAACATGCAAGAAAGAAGAAGAACGAAGGCTTTTTTCGGGCGCTGCAGTTATGGTGTCATCATACCTAAGTCTAATCCACTGTTCTAGTATGCCAAGCTCGACCACACGTCTCTCCTCTCATTACCTTCTCTAATCTCCGTCGTGTTGCCTCCTTACCTGACGTTCATTTTTTCGTCCCGTTTTGTATCTTGTTATTAGCCGTTGAATATATACATTGCGGGCGCATGGCGGTTTTCCTCCCCCCATTTCCCCTCTCTCCTCCTTATGGAACCGTAATTTATTGGTTATGCATTGAGCTGCCAGTCTGAGCACGACATGGACTACAAATGGGTGAATACTATGATACAATAAAAGATTAATAAGGTCCGTGATACAGTTTGTACGAGGTACGTGTGTGTCTTGACCTACTTGCCAATAGTCTTAGTTAGCTTACAAACTCCCCTAAGTGAGGAGAGTCGCTCTTTCTCGTTGTTGGGCGGGGCAAACCAAACATATCTGGTGAAGGAGGTTCTCAGGTGATCAAGAGATAGGGCTTCAACAGACGCAGGCGTGTTCAGACGTGGAAGGTTTTATGGTTATGCTGTGGTAGTAAGGCGTGGGCATCAAAGAGGCGTGAAAAAAAAAAAAGGAAGGCAAGCCTACATCAGTGGCCGATGGGGCAGCGGTACACGTGCCAGATTGACATCTTGCCGCACCACTGGCCATGCGCGGGCCCATCCCCGTCAAGAAACAGACACCTCTCTATGCACGGGTTGACATTCAGTTGGTTATCCGATGATGAAGATGATCGATGGAGTCTCGAAGGAGGCTCTGTTGAGGGCCATCTAGTATGGTTATGGATGCGCAAAAACTGGTACAGAGCAGGCCGGGGGCTGCAACCCCCGCGCTGGGGACAGCTACTGTACTGTATATACATCCTTCGAGGAAATTTTAGGGTGAGAACGGAAATGTTTTGACACTAAACTTGACGCACCCCCTACCCCCCCCCGTCCCAGCTGGCTGGCTGGCTGGCTGGCTGGCAATCAACCTTTGCCAAAATGATGACCTGACCTTGTTCCAGTATACATCAGAACAGAGAGCCTCATTCAGTGGGCAGTTTTGGTAGATCGTTTGTCGTCGTCGGCAACTGTAATTGTCAAAAAAAAATGACACACAAACGGGCATCAGGATCAGGAGGTTTTGTAGGTTCGTAAAATGTTCAACGTCAACCCTGCTGAGCGAGAACGGAGCAAGAGGGGCACGAGCGCGAGACATCTAGCGTCTGTAGGAGGGCCCGGGGGTCCTGTGTGGGCTGGAGGGGGATTGGTTGCGCCCATGCATGGGCTGGAGATAGTGGGAATAGGCGCCATCTGACTGAAAACTGTGGACCGTACAGTAAAGGCGTGAACGTACGGTAAAAGGGGTAGGAAAAAGGGAGAGAAACACCGGATGTGAATTTGATGCGATTGTGCGCCACCGTAGAGATTTGGTCTCAGCAGGGCTTTCGCTTTCGGTGGGACAGAAGCATATATTGTGTGCCTTGTGCTTAATGAAGGCCCAACATAGGTAAAAGTTAGACCACAAGGCGGGCCTGCCGATTGCCCAGGGCCACAATTTTAGGACCCTTGCGTGTGTCTGTGTCGTCCGTTGCATGTGTGCAACTGGCAGTGGTTCCCCTGAAACCGGTTTCAGTGGCCTGGCTTGCCCCTACGTTCTTTCGTATATGTTTACATAAGCATATGAGCTTCGCAAGCAAGAACCAGATTGTGTTGAGATAAGAGCGAGGTACGATTAGTGGAATCAATCCCACACTGTTATATCTATGTTTCCGTAGGTATTGATGCTGCCAGTGTGAGCACTACCGTAGTTTCGTTTAAGACTGGATGTGAATACATCACCAGACTAAATCAGGAAATCATACATAAACTTTTTAACCCGTTAACTTATGCAGAAAAGGTTTACATCTACTGTGCCTAGTTTCAAGGTCGGACAATTCTATAAATACTGTCTAATCATATGTGATTGCGAAACATTACTGATTAGAATTTGCCTTTTTTAGAATTTTACCTTAACTTTTGACCGAATCTATGTTACTTTTAAACATTTTCAACATTTCCAGCTTGTTGTGAGCTCAAGCGCTCAAGGTTTATGCATGTTTACTGATGCAGGCATGTTCGAATTTGAATTGGGCGTCGACTCAACTCAATACAAAAGGCAGACCACGACGCCGGGCTGACGATTGCCACGAGGACAGCATCTTTTTCCGATTGAGTTGTGACTGCGCGATGCATTGCACAACGTGTCCGTCGCGTGTGCCTCTGCCACCATACTAAGGCTACTTGTCCTTCTCTGTCTACGCGTTTATAAATAGTTCAATAAGCATTTACATAAGAA
>QFEA01002402.1:0-18765 GCA_003315975.1 Lactifluus echinatus
GCGAGCGATTCTGTCGGTAAAACAGATTCAGAAGAGCTTTATCCTGAAGGGTCGCTCAAACGCCATGATACACCAAGTGGCGCCGGTCGAGTATAACTTGCAAGACACCACTACCGTGGTCCACACTAGCACAGGAGCAATACGAAAATGGCCAGGAAACCATGAGCTTGATTTATTTTTTTTGGTTCGTCCTGATGTGCACATCAGAGGAAGATGAGTCCGGACTCCGGACCGCGTACACGTACAACAAAATGTTAAGTTGAGTTTACGTTAAGTTGAGTTTACTGAGTTAAGATATTGAGTTATCTGTTAACATACACTCATTAGTGACCCACCTCTCTATTACCGCGGCAATAGATGCAGTGGGACTCAGTGTCCGGGCACGAGACCAGTGCCATGACATCGCCAGAACAAATTTTACAAACCCACAAACACAAACTGCCCAAAAAAGGCTTTCATTTTACTGATATTACGCTACCATATTTTATTCTCTATAAACAGCCGCTGTAACATCTGCATATCATCATCGGTCATGATGAGGTTCCCATCATATGCATTAGGTGGTCGCCAGAGGCTCACTCCTCGAGTTATGTTCATCGGGTATCGCACCTTGCCAATCTCCCCTGTCCAATCAAAATCTATCAACCAAAAGCTAGGCTCAGCATCAGCACAAAGCTGCGAAAGATGCTCGCACGTCATCTGGGCGCTTTCAGGAAGTGTTACCAATATCATGGTGCCAAAATGTGTTGGTATGGTGCAGATGGAAGGGGAGGATGGGTAAAAGCATTTCGGCAACAGGACGAAGATTCCACGCAGCACCCGCAAAACCCATATATCCTGTGTTTTTTATTATTGATACTGACCGGCCGGAAATAATGACCATCAGGCACGGCAGGGCCGATCCTTGCACGTCACGCGCCTTCGTCTTTGTCGATTCGAAGTAGTCGAGGATGCCCTGGAAGGTTCAGCCCAAGTGCACCCCCACTCATTTTTGATCTCGGAGATAAGGTAGCAGAAGTTTTCGACGGAGGTGTCGCCATCGGTCTCATAGATTGTGTCGTTTTCAAGGTAGTAAAAGTCTGTCATTGCGCTCGTTAACTCAAGGAATAAGTGGTTATCTTCCACTGTGGGCTCGCGATTCTTGCAGTCGTCTACAAATTTCCCGAAAGCAGAATTGAGTAGCGTCAAGGGTATTGTCGCAGAAACGTCCAGAGGTCGATTACTATGAATCGCTCGAGTCAAGCGATTCATAGCAATCGACCTCTGGACGTTTCGGATCGGGCGTTTTCCTGTTGGTTCGAAAAGTCATTGGGGTTTCCGCCCTACGATGGTGATACATGTGGAAATCCGTCAATAAACCGTTGACGGAGCAACTTGATATTGTTCGCAGGGGATGGGCTTTGGATTGCCATGTTGAATAGGTCATTTTGGGATCGAAAGATAAGAGAGCTAACTCTGAAATAGCGGGAATAGAAACCACTCTCATTCACAGCTGGTGGGTTGCTGACACTTGAAAAACTATGTGTATGTGGTCCAGATCAAGGAATGCAAAAAAAAATGCAGAAAGCATGGCTAGTGAGCGCAGCGACTTTTCTTCAACAAAATCACTTTGAAACTCGTCGAGATCCCCTTGTTCCCATCAGAGCGAATGGACACTTTCCAAACATCGAGGGTCTCTGTTGGAACATGATCGAACGCAGGTCGTTTTTTGTCCTGGATCACCACCTTGAAATCATTAACTGTCTCTGCTTGATCTATTTTGATGGGAAAGATGCGGTAGCGAGATTCGCCTAGCAGCAAGCAGTTAAGATAAAGGATGTGAGAAGTCTCTGAATCCAAACTTCCGTCGCCGGCTACTCAGGTTAGGAAGTGTGACAAAAGCAAAGGAAAAAAGGGACCATGCTCACAAAAGACAGACTTTACTATAATGTGCACATGCTTTCTCGCAGGTCGGTAGGGAAAGACTTCACACAACCCATCCGTCGGTAACAACGATTCATCACCCTCCAACCTGAGCTTATCGAGATTTTCGCTGAAACCTCTTCCCAACGGGATTAAAACCTTCCATAGAACGAGGTCTTCGACATCGATGTCTTTGAATTTGCGGTGCTTTCTCTCCTTGATTGCATCCTTGAGAAATCCGACCATCTCGTCTTGATCAATTTCGATAGGAAAAGACTTGATCAGGATTATCTCCGTGAATCCAACAGTTGAGGTTGATGGTAGCAGACATAGCGGATAAAGACCGACGAGTGTCAAAGGCCCTTTGCAAAGGGTATGCGTGTTTTAGTGTTCGATCGATGGACGCGAACACGTGACTCGAGAGTCGCGTGATCGCGTGATAAGGCCAAATCAACTGGCTTACGTTGCCAAATATGGTGTCATCATTGTGTCAAAGGCAACAAATTGTCACATGCCGGTTTTGGAGGTCTTGGGTCTCACGGGCGCGCGAGGTCGTGTTGCCTTTTGCCTGGTACGTACAATAAATAGCTGGGGTAATCGCAGTGGCATATTTTACACTCGCATTTATAACGCCCGGTGAATTTTGCAATCGTATGTGTCTGTGTCTATGATCTACTTGTACGTCCGCTGGACGGCGATCTGGAGTATATGCATGGCACGATAAGCACGATAACCCTGGAAAGTCAACCCACGATTGCTCTGGCAATCGTTCGCGTCTGTCTCTGTGAGACTACAGCTTCTTTTCTACTTACGCTTGGCCGAGTTATCGTAGTCATTGTCGTCAAGAGGCCGTTCGAACGTTTTCCAGGACTGGCACCCTGTCTTCGGTACGTCATGTCAGGCCATATCACGCTCGACTTCANNNNTGGCCTGAGCCTGAGAATCCTTTGTTTGGCTGCAAGTGCATGAGCATCTGTATCGGAGAGAAATCTGCACCCTCTCATATAGATTTTACTAATACTAATACTAAAAAAAAACAGACAGTGGCTTGCATAAGCGAAGCAAGCAAACAAAAACGGCGGAGCGGACATTTCTGTAGTAGTAGGTAGATCCAAAAATCCAAAGATCAAAGTAAAAATAATGCGACCAAAACCAGGAGGTGAGAACACACGCACATACACACATACACATACACACATCACATCGTTGCCAATCGCGGCGTGCTTTCAAGACGGTCGCTGGGGACCTCCTGGCGCAATGTCCATCTGCGTTACGAGATGCGACCAAACGTCGGTGAGACTCAGACCGCCGCTCTGCCGCAGCACGTGATCGGTTGCACGCGAACCACTCGGGGGCGTGCGCGGGCGAACAAATTGTTGTTGTTGTTGTTGTTGCTGCTGCTGCTGCTGCTGCATGTCCACGCGTGGTACAGCCCAGCGCGGGTCTACCGCACCCATATCCACACCAACGTTCGCACCCGCATTCCCATCTGGCATCATAGAAACAGGGGATGGGCCTTCCGCGTATTCTGGCATTTGTGAGGAAGAAGGGGCGTGTCCAGACAACGGTGGGTGCGAGTATGCGACCCTCGGTGGACTTGCGGGTCTTGTGGAGGCCAAGTATGGGAAGGGCGTTTGCGGTGTGTGCGGCGTGTGCGGCGATTCATAGTGCTGTCCATGGCTGTGGACGTACTCTCCAGCTGGGGGAGACGGTGTGATCTGGGCTTCGAAGGACACGAGCTGTTCGATGAGCGACGGATGTACCTGGTTCCATGGTGGGGCCTCAGCCTCCATATTGGGATGTTGCGATGGTGGCTGTAGCGTGGCTGGCTGGGGCCTTTGAGGCCGTACTCCGGAGGGAGGAGTGTGCACCTCTTGAGGTGGACTTGGTGATGAATCAGTCATCGTCCCTGATGAGGAGCGAGATGATGACAGGGGTGCAGAGGCTGCAGCGCGCACAGTGGATGTCATGCCCGAGAAGACAGCAAATTCATCTCGCCTCGGCGTTGAAAATGGTTCGACCGCCCTGCGCGCCGCACGGAAACTGTCTGTCGCTTTCTCCAGATGCCTCTTCACAATGGGCTAAGGATAAGACCCAGTCGTTCGTCAATACTCGCATCATGGTATAATATAAGCGAGACACACAAGCATCTTGACTGCACGACCACCGAACGGTGCAGCGCCCTCAAAGAGCTCATAGGCCAAGCGGAGCTCCATTAGTGCTGCCTGCGCCATCTTGCTCCGCGGCGCCCGTACCGGAACCAGCGCAAGCATCACCTATGTTCCTGGATCAGCTGTATCGGGTATGACTTATAAATATAACGATTCTACCGAGGCGGAGAAGGCATGTGTCCACAGTACCCAGAACCTGGCAACACGATTGGGGAAGGAAGCGAAGGCGGCCCGCAAATTCGACAAGATCTGGCAAGCGGATCGGTAGCCCGAAAGGATGGACGGTGCGTATGGGCCTCGTAATGGATCGACGGGATGATCACATAGGCCCTGTGCGAAAAATGCACGGTGGACGTAGAGCAATGCTACCGGCCCGTAAAACATTACGACCGAAAAATAAAAAGGCGAGAACAATTACGACGCACTCAGACAACGATAGTTGCCCGGCATAAAATGTTGCATGACCACAGAAAAAGGTGCGCCATCAGGAGATGGATCGATTGCATATTTTGGAAAATCCATGTCGTGGATCTTGCGATCAAGGTCAATGATGACAGAGTACTTGGGTGGGCGAGCAGTGAGGATGCCCGCAACAACCTCGGAGACACATTGTTTACCAAACTGGGCCTTCCAATGTGGGACTATTCAGACAAATGGTATGTCACAAACGGCGGGTGAACAAAATTTCAGGGACGCACAGGACACTTGGGGAGCCCCCTCGGCATCCATAAATTGTTCAAGATCTTGTGGAAGCTCACAGTCTACGAAAGGAAGTGAAAACGTTGGCAAACGGCCTGTGGCAAGACTCTGAAAGGGGGTCAGGCTGACTATTCTATTCTGAGAAAGGAAGGCCACCCACCTGCCAACAATCTGTGATAAATAGCTCCCAGAACAGCGCTCGGCGCTTCTGAGTCTCTGCAGGAGCCAAGTCCCATCTTGCACAATCTCGATCTGACCGATAGTCGTCCAGTCAGCAGGAGGTCGGTGAAAATCAACGTGATAGACTCACGGAGGCCGATCTATATATTCTAGAGATAAACGCAGCTGTGATTATTATTAGGCTGAAGAACTCACGCTCTGGGCCAACTTTGTTGCCAGCCCCATCAGCGCCCAGGTACTCTCGATGCTGTCCGGATTTGCGACGAGACCCTGATATATCGCCATCAGACTGAACGCTTGTACCGTGCTTACGGTGGGTGGTCGATCCAGCGGCCGCGCAAGTGCAAGCGCAGCGCGCGCGAGCGCGTAGAAACGGTCCGCGTCAGTGTTCCCTGGTGGAGGTGGCAGCGCTTCATCTGTCACTGCTCCAAGACAAAAAATGATAAACAGGAGGGCAAGATCGTGAGCTGTTGCCGCGATAGAGGGTGGGATCCCATGCGATCGGGCTTCGATGTAATATAGGGGGAGAAGTTCTTCGTGGAGCTGGCGAGCCTTTACAGGGCCAAAAAACCAGGGAGCTTGCTCGAGGTAGAGTGTGCATAGCCGTGAAGCATGAGGCCAGGTGGGGAGGTACGCCTCGAGTACGTAAAGAGGAAGGGAAGCGGGAGCTTCTGGAAATGACGCGGAGGCGTCGACAACGGCATGGGGAAGCCCTGAGGGTGATTCTGCAAGGGCCAGTGGGTGCGCCAGATCCACGCGACTGCCGCTGTGCGAGGGTGAGTCTATTGGAGAGTCCCCTTCGCTCTGACAACAAGAATCGGGTGTTATAAAGCTCTAACGAGAATAAGACTCGTGATCTCTTACGAGGAGGAGGCTCTGAATACAGCCTTTAGAGAAATATCAAATCCAAGAGTTGAATCACTCACCTCATGACCCGCAGACCGGCCATAAAACGTAGACGCTCCATCATCGCGGAGTGCTAGGGTACCAAAGTTGTCGAGCACGCGGTTGTCATCAGTCTCGGCGTCAAGGCCGTCGTATGACTGTTCGATGGCGGAGTGGAGATCAATGATAGATTTTATTTTGAGGTCGCGCTGGAGGAGAGGATGTGATTCGCGCGAAAAAATGGAGTGCGAGACCGCAAGGGCGTCTTCGAGCTGGCGAATACGGTCGCTCATCTCTGCAATCTTGTTGTGTAGTCGATCGGTATCTGCGAGGACAAAACTAGAAGCTGCCTGTAAGGCAGCCGCCGAATGAGGCTTAATAAAATGGCCATACCGTGTCCCTTGACCCGTTACGAGGCTTCCTGAAAGCCGACCATAAGCTACCGTTCAACAACAAAGGATGAGATAGTTGGTGACCGGAATACCCATGTTTCCCGTGCTGAGCGATGGGACCAATGAGCAGCAAACAGCGTGGGGAAAGGGGGGGACAGGGGAGAGAAACATATTTCATGGAGGCCACTCAAACGAGGACGCACCGTTCGGACAGATAGAGGAGCAACCCCTTCGTGTACACGATGAACACGGGATATTCTTGTCACATTTTAACTTGAGTCTAGTAATAAGACGGCCAGTTGGTTCTGTTAGCGAGAGACAGGCGAGATAGACAGACCGTCTGCATTCTGCACATGCGATAGCACCATGGGAGCGTTTCCACTCTCGCTCCCTGTACTTGATTGGATTTGGTGGGTCGCTACGTCCCGTCGGGCGAGTTGTTGGGTTAGGTGGCATGGCATAAAGTGAAGATATCCGTGTGGTTAAAGTTTGGACACTAGAAATCTGTAAGAAGAGGGCCAAGAAAACAAGAGTCGGATAAGGAACATCTTAGGGGGATGTAATGCACTAGTACCTCTATGTCATGACATGCCGCCTGACGGGTTTGCACGATTCGCATGCCAATGATAGTCCCAGGCCATTATTTTTATTTGAAATTTCCCTGCAAGGAAGGCTCGGCGTCTCGGGGTCACTGTAGTCTACACAATGCAGTACATATACTCATTATGCTTAGCTTAGCATACCGAATAGTAGCACATACAGTAAAATTTCAAGGATTCAAATGCGCTACTGTACGTCGCCCGCTCGCCCGCTCGGGCGTGGATCTCGCCGGGGCTCGGGGAATAGAAAACCCGACCGACGGACTGCGGCTGGTCAACGGTATTACTCGGCAAGCGGCCTCCTATTCATACCCACGGCGAGAGCGCTCCTCTCGCTCTTTCTCCAACATTCCGATTCTGCCTTCTGCCGCACGGAGCGTCTCATCCCATGCCACAAAGAGTTCAGAGAGGCTGTCGACCTGGACAAAATAATCGAATTTAGGACGGACAACGTACGCGATATGCAAAATGAAACAGACCTGCGTGGCATACTGCCGGACGATTTTGGCGACACGCTTTTCAAGGGCAGCTGCTCGCTCAAGGTCCTCATGGTGTCGTAGTAGAAGTGCGGCGAGTCGCGGTTGTAGTACTTCGTAGTCTATCGGGGTGATATAGATCCCGCAGGGGGAAAAGAAAACAGACGAATGGACACAAACATACCTGATAGTTTCCCTGCACCGGTGACACCTTTCTGTTGCAGGGCATCAATCTCACGCATGTCGTTATCTGCAGAGCGAATGTCAGGTTCAAGTTCTGTCGCCAGGGCAGCCAGCTCTGCAGGAGACATGTGCGTATATTCTGGCGGAGCAATAGCGGGGAGCGTGCCAGAGAGGGCGAACGCGGGTGTCAAATACTGCGCATGCTGATCATCTAGGAGTCGTCGTAAGCCGTCGAGTTTGACAACCACAACCAGGCAGATGATAAGAACGGCTCACAGTGACCGATAAACTTTCGCAATACGTCGTAGGTGCCCGCGGTATCATTCATCCTCCGCTGGGCGTGTTCAGCAGCACGGACGAGTGTCTCGCCGCGCTTCAACTCTGACTTGGGCTCCCGCAAGCCCCCAAGTGATCCATCATGATTTGCGCCAAAGAGGAGTGCCTCGAGCCATCGGATGCGCAACTCGATGGACTGTGCTGGAGCGAGGTGAGACGGGTGCGGGGGCTTTTCGAGAGTCGAGGGAAGAGATGCGGGGTCCTCGTCCTCTGTCATGGGATGGGAATGGGGAAGAGAAGAGCTCGGAGGATGGTACGGCCCGGACCGAGGATAATCAGTCCGAGCTCCGAGCCCTTCGCTTTGCTCTGCTTGTGCCCTGGCCCTGCAAGCGCCCGCAGCGGACGAAAAAAAAAAACACGCGCAATACGCAAGCGTTGACATTCAACCTGCATCCGTGTCCTCTCTTAACCTCTCCCTCATGCTCGTCTACCTCACCTCTCGATTCGTCAGGTGCGCACTCCCCACAGCGCTCCGACCCTTGACCCTACCCACTCACCCACTTCTATTTCTGTCTTCCTTCCCCACAGCTGCATCGTCGCATTTCTCTATCCAGGCTATGCCTCATTCAAGACGCTCTCCCAACGGCCCGCCTCCGAAGAAGCCCTCGAGCGATGGCTGATGTACTGGTCCGTCCTAGCCTGCGTCATCGGCGTCGAGTATCTCGCCGAGTGGCTCGTATCCTGGTGCGCCCACCGCGCCTTTGTCCCCACCTGCCTCTTCCCTCATTGACGCCCCAGGATCCCCTTCTACTACCTCGTCAAGATGCTCTTCCTCCTCTACCTCGCCCTCCCACAGACCCAGGGCGCATCCTACCTGTACCAAACCCAACTCGCACCGATGCTCCGAGCGCACGAGTCGCAAATAGACGCCGCCCTGGCACAGCTGCGCGCCCGCGCCTTCACATTCCTCCAGACCCGCGCGCGCATGCTCTGGGACGCCGTAATTGCCAGCACCACCACTGCCCAGCCTGCCACAGCAACGTTATCCTCCTCCAGCAGCTCTGCGCAAGCGCCGCCGCTCAGCGATTCTGTCTCCGGCCCGACACAGATGCTCGGCACCCTCTGGCGCACCTACGGCCCCGCCCTCGTCGCCGGTGGCACCGCCCTCCTCCAGCGCCAGGGCGTCGCTAATCCCAGCACGGAACCTCCTCCGCGGGGCTACGATCTTGACGATGGTCCGGAGCCCGTCCCCATGCCGAGAATGCAGACACGCACCTCATCCGCCGGATCCGCTGCTGGCCTCAGAGAACGTGTCGGTAGCAGTACAAATATTGGCCCTGGCGGCCGTTTCGAAGAGATCGAAGTACCGAGCGACGCTGAGGGTGAGCGGTCCGCCGGTTCATCTCCCTCTGCAACCTCGGGTCAGTCTGGCGGGTGGTTCGGGTGGGTCACCGCTGGAACAACGCATGCAAAGACTGATTAAAGGTACGGATATCGGTTGGTATGCTGAAAAGATAATTACAAGACGATCTGACATGTCATCCATCTCGTTTTCGACACGTAATAAAACCCTTCCTACTTTTTGTTTTCTTGTCGCTTGTCATGTTATTGTAAGATATCGTGCTGAACAAGGCCATCAAATGTAAAGGGTCCAGGGTCCCTTAGCGGCCTCTCATGCCCATCCTGACACCAGATAAGACGAGTGGTTGATCAAACATTTGTGTTCAAGCTATATGTGGGCAAAACTTTTTTATGCGATGATGCAATTTCCGTAGTACTAATCACGGAAATGTATGCCTGTAAGTCCGTGAAGAAGCAATATACAGACGGTAGTAGAGAGGGGGCGGCGTGATAGGGCGATCAGCAGACGGTATATCTAAGTGAAGGAGAACAAGCGTGGGATCCGTAAAATTGAAAAAAAAATATTGTCCTAACTAGTCCAGTCCACATCACAACTGATTACACAACGAACAATGAAGATGGATAGTGTCTTTGAAAATGATAGCTAAACGGACAGAGACGAATTAGGACGCTGCCATTTGAAGAGAAAAAAAAACTCACGAGCAACAAGCAAGGCAGCGAAGATTGCAACGACTGTAAAGAATATAGGGACGTATTTGATGATCTGTAAAAGTCGTGTCAGCAATGTGTTACGTTGGTACATGAACTACACCCACAATTGCACGGCGCTGCTTCCTGACTTTGACGTTAAAGATCGGCGCGTGAATCTGCTTCGACGGCCGCAGCCAAACTAGAGAGGCGTTATTTCATAGGCATATATATAATGGCAAGTAAACTCACAGAGTAAGATCGAGTGTAGCTGGTCGACGTAAGGGACCAGCACGGCAGGGGTGAGCATGAACAATAGAACGTGACCAATTAGGAAGTCGGAACTCCAGAGGGACAACTCGATAATCTTGACGATAAACTCCCGCGCGGGCTGCGAAAGTACGTGCGCGCCGAGGCCACGATTGTACCACTTGCCTGTCCACCACGCCCTATTGGTCTCATCGTGCTTGAATTCGCGTGAGAGGAACACTGATATCAGCACTTTGTGAATGGCACGCTGAATAGCGACAATCGTGATAAGACCCAAGACGGCATGGGACGTGTCCCAAAGCTCCAGGAACCACTGCATGCGCCGTGAGTATGTTCCCAAACTGCAGAGTAAGAAACCTCTTACGAAGAACTCGAAGAATCCAACCATCCCTATTGTGCCAAGAATGTGAGCGATAGTTGCCATGATCGCACCGAACCGCACGCAGCACGAGTCGAGAATCGGACCGAGGAGGAGAGAAACGAGGAAGAGGACAAGTAAGATAGTCGCGTTCCACGCTATAGGACCAATTGACACAACCAGAATGCGGATCAAGGGACTTGGTGGCGTCTGATCGGAGACAGGGAACGACTTGACGAACATATACGCGATGACGAGCAGAATCGCGAAAATGATAGGGAAAATGACCTCGGACATAATGACTGCGCGCCAACCTGCACGAGGCATGTCACCTGACAACTTCTCCGATGGTCTACCGAGTTTCTTTTTCTTGTAGCCTGTAATCATCGTACGCGATAGCCGGCAATAACCAATCCAAGAGTTATTATGCGATCGTGAATTTCCCCGCGACATCCAGCGCATAAACTCGCTAGTGGTTCTGTGAGCGAGACAATGACACGACGCATCAACCAGGACACTCACCGATAGTCGACAATAAAGTCCGTGAATGAAAATTGGTGAGGATTGAAGAGGAAGGGCGCAATACACAGAGCGAGGATAGATAACCAAAAGTAGATCAGGTATGGCGTCCAGAACGTCAACGTCACATATAGGAGCATTAATAACGTCCGCATGCCGAAGTAGATACTAGGGCCAGCAAAACGCGAGAAGAGAATACTGAATGAGATCCGCGTTGTCGCAAATCCGCGTCCTGTAGCGATGTATCGGGCTCCACCAAAAGTGAGATTGTTGAGGATCGAATGCGTGTAGATCTGAGTCGCGAAAACTTCAAACAACGGGGACAACGACATAAACTGTTTGCCGAGACGTCCTATTGCACGCACAGTACCACGCTCAACCAGTTCTGATGAAATGATTGGAATTTGAAGATCAGAGAGGAAGAAACCGATTACTTACCTTGAAGGAACAGTGGAAGCCACGCTATCATGAAAACTAAGAAGATACTGATGATGCAATGGTGAATCCAATTAAAGACCGGATGGAGGTTATAGCATCCGCCTTGTCCATTTATCGGCTGACCGGTGCTCGAATATTGACAAATCGTGAGTTGTGAGTTGAGAGTCCCCAGGAACACCACTGCAGATGATCAATTCCTATTCGTCGGCAGGATATGAAAGGCAAAACGTACTCGTCACGATGAAAAGTTGCACGGACAAGATAATGAGCATATTGTTGATGTGGAAACCAGGGTGGCCGTAATAGAATGTCAGGAAGCGATCAATGGGAAGCTGCGTTCCAAGGTAATAGTATTCACGACTGAGCATTTGCTCGCCCATACCAGTACCAATCTTTGTCTGGAAGTTCAAAATCGTGCCGAACCCGAGGTCCCGCCCCTTGCCGCATTGGTAATATTCCGTGTGTTTGATGCGCCCACCACGGCCAAAGGCGTTCATACCAGCATAAATATCCTCGTTGAGATGTAGGCCCTTCTGCGCCTTGGATACACCGCCGCGCGTGTTCATGAAGGTCGCGTTGAGGAAATCGGGGTGCCCGTAATGGAGTTTCCCGCCGATCCATGCAAGCGAGCGCGCCGTTAAGGTACCGAAAGTCTGTTCCTTGCCGGCAGCGATATCGCCGAGAATGCCAATATTCTCCGAGAAAATATACTCACGGGCACCCACGATAGCGACAGGTGCGGCCTTGAACTCCTTCTGTCCCCATTGAGCATACGGACTCTGGCTGCTGATCGAATATTCCTCAAACTCTGCAAGAACGTTACGAATTTTGAGACATTCTTCAAGGTAGTTGTCTTGGTTGGCATCAATAAGCTGCAAATATTCGCCGCGGTAAAATATGATCGCGTGGTTTTGATTGTCCGATTTGCCGTCACCAAGGATAGGATTACCAGGCAGTTCAATCCGGAACTTGGGTTTGCGCCGCCCGGTTTGCGGATTGAACTCGGAGTGACCATCGATGAGCGCGGAGTAAAGTCGTGGCTCGCCACCATCCTTGCGCGGCTCATCCTCGAGATACGCGATCTGAAGTTCTGGATATGCACGAAGTAGGAATTCGGCATTCTCATGCTCTTCCTTGTTGAATTTGGAATACCGTTGCATAGAAACGACAAACTTGAACTTGCGGCGAGCCATACGCTCAAGTTCGCGCTCGAGTTTATCCGTATTACCGCCAAACATCTGGACGACCTCGGGATTTTCAACGCGGTACAATAGTTTGATCGCTTTGGCGTAATTCATCATACCGGAGACCGTACGATAAAGTGTTTGGAAACGCAATGAAGCCCAAATACGAGTACGCAGGGTGAATTCAGGGGCAGCGCTCTTGAAACCGATACAATAAAACGGTAAGTCGTCCAGTTTGGAAGCAGCCTTCTCATCGCTTGCGCCTGGAAATGCGCCCTCGTAGAGATCTGATTCCTGGGCCAAGATTTTGGTGTCCTTAACGAAATTGTCCCATTCTAGGCTGTGCAATTGCTTGAGATATTCGAGGAGCGTCACGCGGGTATTTATATCAGATTCCTTGATAATCTCGCGCAGCGAAAGGAGGATCTAAGGGCATTCACTTGGTCGGGGACTGTAGAGAAAACAGGCATCACAGTAAAACATACCTTTTCGTTGTAATGCGGGGTTAGAACCGTGAAAGTGGGCATGGCATCCACTGGAAGCGCCTCAGGCAGTGTTGTCGTGAGTGACTGAGCAAAGAACGAGATTCTACGCTCCGCTTCAGATGCAGGCGGGAAGAAGCTGCCCTTGAAACCCTTGTCGGTCTGTGCGACAAAAAATGGCGGAGCACGAAGACTGCGACGGCCATCTGGCGTATCGACTTGATGATAGAGGAGCTTCTGCACGTGCTCAATTGACAACAAGTGCTCGCGATACATCGAAATGATAATGGCGTTCCATATCTGGGACACGAGGACCTACGAAGGATCGGTTAGCGGATATCGATTGGTGACCAATAGGACTCACCTTAGGCTTATACCGGACCTCCAAATCTGAGGTTGCCAAAATCTTAGAATATATGCGCTTCGGCAAACGAGCGTAGATATCCCTCCATGGCGTCCAGATAGATAGCCCGAGAACAAAGGATCGAGCGATGGAGAATACGGTATTCCAGATGATATACCAAAGGAACGTGTCGAGGAAGAAAAGCACGAGGTCCATAATGAACATGAGTGTGAGTGTGAAGATCGCGTGATTGCGACAGAGGATACTTCCAAATAACTTTGCTTCACAATTCTGGATCTTCATCCCGGCCATAGTACGGATGGGATCACGAAACGCGAGGGTCAGGAAAAAGTACGATTCAGTGAACTTGCATCCAAAGACGAGAAACCATAGAAAGACGCTCCCGAGGCGCGCTTGAGAGTGTAGGATAGGGTAACTGGCTGTGAAGGTCTGAGACGCGAGATACTTGCGTGACTTGCTGGCGACACGGTCACCAAACATTCGACCAGAGGGCATGATGGCAAATAAGAGTGTCGCCAAAACGGAGATAAAGAATTGAGCGATGCCGAGAATGAGGGCGAGGGATCCACCACCATTTGACTGATTCTCGACGATAGCAATATAAACGGTAGGTCCGGCGGTAAGGGCGAGAGTGACGAGGAGGAAGAGCAGCCGACGAGTAAGGTGCGATGTATTGTTCCAGGTTGTGGGAATGTACGAAAATTCTGCAAGCGTTGCAAGGATCATAATGATAGTTGCGATGGCGCCTCCGAGAGCTGTTGCAGACCACGTTAAAGCAGCCGAGTGGCCCCGCTTCGGTTGGTAGACGGTGGGAGCATTATACGAGGTATAAAACCAAAATAGCGAGATATGAATGACCCAAATGCGATTAAAGTTGACGAGTAGATGTCCGAACGTGCGTTTCTCGTAATATGTCTTGAAAAAGGCACGATTCCAGTCGATGCGGTCAAACAACATGAAACGTTGAGCCGGCGGAACATCGACGAGGCGTGTCTAGCCAAGAGTGAGATTAATCATGTTGGTCCAGGTGATAAAAACGAAAGAAAATGGGCACCTTATCCGTGAGCACAATTCGGGCAATGCCCTCCGGATACCAGAATAACTGGTTGATATCGTCATAACCGATAATGCGGTGGTGATCACGTTCTCGTCGCACAAACTTGCCATCTATGGCCTCGTAGCCTTGATCACGAATGAAGCGATAGATAGGCTTGACAACCGCACGAAGGTAGAGGCCTTCCGGTACGGGGTCGATGCGACTCTGGCACTCGGGGGAACGGTAGTAGTCATCCGCGCATTTGAAGATGAAGCAGAGGCACTCGGGAACGAAACGGACTTGAGCCGCCTCTCCCCAACAAAGGAGATAAAGGGCGATCTGACGCATGCGATCGTACTGGGACATGTTGTTCATCGCCTGACGCCAGCGCTCAAGAGCACTGGTGAGAGATTTTTCGGAATGGCTGCGGCCACCGCCACGCTTGGAGCGGAGGCGTTGGAGACCCGGGTTTTGAGTATGGCCGACGGCATCATCAAGATCGAGCTGAGCGGCAAAGTACCACTTGCGGTAGTTTGCGTGTTGGCCACCAATATAGTCGGCATGAAGAGTAAGGAGTGCCTGATTGGGAGACATCCGAGACGCGCGACTGTCAAGAAGGTGCATAGTAAAGTCGAACTACGGCAAATCTATAAGCAACAGACGCCAAGGGGCAAGTCATGTAGTGTTGGCAACATACCATGTTCCGCATCGAGTCCCGTTGGAAGCCGAATTTCTGCTGGAGGTCGAGGAATATATCTTCTATCTCCTCCTTGGAAAGTGGGATGGTGCGCTCAGCTCCCCATGCGGGATAAGGCTCACGACCACTGCCGTATTGGCCTCCGCCAAAGTCACCCAAGGTTGGGGCCGAAGAGCGCCCACCGTTGAGAGACTCTACGGATGGTCCCAAGCGCTGTCCGTAGACATCATGATCTGAGTCAGTATCTGCATGGCCTGGGAAGGGGGATGAGGAGGACAGATAACGATGAGGAAGAAGAGACGAACCATAAGGGTCAACGGGATGATCATAATCGTTGAGACCAGCGGCGCTGCCTTCAGAGCCATAGTTGTCTCTGTGATAGTTCTCGGAAGGCTCAACGTCGTTGTCATAGTACTGCCGGGAGTTGAATTGCTCATTCATGTCTGGAGGGACGGCAGGATAGGCCTCCTGACTGCGGGAACGATGATGATGGCGAGCAGCCATGAGGAAGGGGGAGGCAACAAGAGTGCCGAGGGGTTCGTGTTTGTGGTCGTGGTTGTGGGTGAAGGAGAAGGAGAGGGCGAGGGGGGGTGTTGAAGATAGCGGGAAGGGCGTCAAAAGTGACAAGAAACCTCGAGGCCTGACAGACGGTCGCCCGGTGTGACAGGCCGGCGCCCGTAGGCGAATTGGCGTGAGGCCGAGAAAGGGAAAATGCACCACGCCCACCAGCCCAAACTCAGCCTAGTCTCTTCATGGACCGCCTTCATTTTCATATCTATCAACGCCCCGTTGCCTCACTGCCCACTAACACTGCTTCTATTCCCGTTGTCTCTCTTCCTCCGTGTCGGCGTCATTGCGCTCTCTTTACGCCCCGATAGCTGTCATTCAGGGTCATCATTCTCATGAAATGACGGACAGCCGACAGATCATTTCTGCCTTGTTCGGCTTTTAGACGTAGCCTACAATATTTTTATTTTTGCTCCGATCTCTCATTGAATTCGGCACTCTCCTCCTCTCGGGGCCTGAGAACCTATTCCCGAGCAGGCACTCTCGTCAGCTCCTTAAACCATATTACCTAGACAAGAGTTGAAATGGTCGAAAATTTAATAACCGCGACATTGGTGACGGTAACATCCGGTGACGGTGTGACCCCATGGTGATACCGGGGGTACCGGGCCGGGAAAAACCGCGGGAAAAACCTGGAAAAAGGAAAGTTGTTTCAATGTTCAATACGTTCAATGACCACTGGCACACGTTTACATTGATGGTGGCAAACGGTAGGCAAATGATGTGAATGATTTTTATTTATGTTGTCTTTGGTGCTCTATCTGCATGTTGTGGCCTGCTAGTCTTTATTTATGTTGGTGTGGTAAAAGTATTACAATGCAAATACAAATTTCTTTCTTTCTTTTTTCTTTTTTCTTTTTTTTCGATTATTGTGTGCCTTAAGGTACAGAATCCCATGTAGCACTTTATGGACACTTACATGCTGCCTGTGTATCTGTAAGGTGATGGAACTAGTCACTTTACCTGAGACAGGTGTGCACACACCACTGACAGCAAAGGTGTAAAGCACACCACCTGTTATGGTTCTCAAGGACTGTTGCATAAAGTGCAACTTGAGGATCAGTTAACTTGGCTGACTTGCTACACAAGTCCAAAGTTGACTAGCCCTAAGCTAGCAGACTGGGTTCAGGTACTAGAGAGCTCTCTAGTGGAGTGAACGCAAGACTTAGTCAAGGATAAAGTCAAAGACTTTATTACTAAGTCAAGTTCAAGTTCATTTTTGAGGGAGATGAGATCTGTTATGTGCAAGTCCTATGTGTATTAACTAAGGCTGCTTCTGGATGGAGTGTCACATCCTCAGCCAAAGTGTGTCTGTCTCTGGGCAAGCTAAGGCAATAGGCCTCAGGGAGTGGTGGTGCACAAGCAGAGGGGAAGGTCAAGTGACTTGGTGTTGTAGTTCTCAAGGACTGTTGCACGAAGTGCAACTTTGAGGATTGGTAACTTGGCTGACTTGTTACACAAGTCCAAAGTTGACTAGCCCTAAGCTAGTAGACTGAGTTCAGGTTCTAGAGAGCTCTCTAGAAGAGTGACACAAGACTTAGTCAAGATAAAGTCGAAGGCTTTATTACTAAGTCAAGTTTAAGTTTGATTTTATAGAGATGAGATCAAACACCTAATTAGGAAGGAGGGCTTCCTAATTAGCAAGGGCAGGAGAGCAAAGGCGAGTTAAGATTCTATAAAGCTTAAGCCAAAGCTAGGGACTTAGGGTCCACAGCTGGCTCTTTTTATATACAGGAGTCGTCCCTTTAGGGAGTACTAAAGATGCTACTTCTTGGTCTCAAGACAGTATAGTACGAAAAGTAAAAGGGAAATTTCAGTAGAAATTTCCAAGAAAATAAAACAGCCTTTTTCACAGCCCAATCAGAAACAAAAGATCTGAGAAGTATCAAGCTTAACAAACCAGTCATGAAATGAACCGATCCAGTGAACTAGTAAGTAAAGCGTTGAAGAAGCAATGTCCATCGTTGACCCTGCAATAATTTCTTGAGCACCCACTATGAGGTGCCCAGCATTCTTCGTCTTTGTGTCCTGTCTTCTTGCAATACATACACTGGACACGGTCTGTTACAGGGCTTCCCCGAAGCCTTGAGTGATAAAACAATGAGGCGTTACTCATTCTTGAGTCGCCTGACCGTGCTTAAACAAATCCTCTCCAACCCTCCATTTAGGGTGAGAGCCTGAGCTGAGTACTCCCTAAGGTAGATTGATAGAACGCTTCCAAGTCCCACTTGGAAGGTGTCACGTTTTTCTCTCATTGCTTGGACTGTATGGGTCGCATCCGGGCCCTTATCGCTTTGACACATACTGATGGACTCCTACATTGTGCCCTTGGCCCCTGGCTGACTCCTAGTTGCTTACTGTACGATAAGGTGACTCTGGATCGATGACAGTACACATATGCCCCTGATTCCCCTTTTGGTCTCCTATTTGCGCTCTGACACAGTCCTTATGACTGTGCACTCCTCTGTACGTTTATGGACCGTCCTTGCTTCGTCTCAGTGGCCTTTTGACCCGCTCTGTTACGACTTCTTTCTCTGGCTCGCATCCGGGGCCACGACTGCTTACACATACCGATGGACTAATACATTACAGTTATGATCCGAGGACCACGCGCTGATTACTGTACACTATGGATACGCTGACTGATGAAGTGCTGACTGAGACTGCTTATTGATCGCTGAAGAATGCTGACTGATTCCTCAGTCAACATGCTTACTGTACACTAGATACGCTTACTCATAGGTAGCACGTAGCCCTATATAAGCACTGTATGACATGGTGAACAGACCCTAAGTCTGTTCTCCTTGTGACAATACCAAGTCGCTTGACCCTTCCCCTCTGCTTGTGCACCACTGCTCCTCAAGGCCTATTGCCTTGACTCACCCCAGAGACAGACACACTTCGGCTGAGGACGTGACACTCCGTCCAGTAGCAGCCTTAGTCGATACGCGTAGGACTTGTGCGTAACACGCTCTCCGTGTATATAAGACCCTGTAACTTGTAGGACAGACTCTAAGTCTGTTCTCTTTGTACCAATA
>QFEA01002413.1:0-14056 GCA_003315975.1 Lactifluus echinatus
CCCACCGCCGGTCGAAATGACGACGGAGCTCAGTACACTATCAACGCGACTAGGCCACGCAATGCAAAGCGCAAAGAGAAAGTCACAAAGCGCAACCCGTGCCCCCGTATCATATTGTGTGGCACGGATGAGAGAATTGATGTGAGTGTTGGCCAGGAGCGTCTGCAATCGTTTCGAAGTACGCTCGTCCAGCTGAGGTAAGGAAACCCGCGCAAGAAATGAGCCAGAGATGACGTGTTCCGAGTCTTCGGAGTCCGAGTCGCTTTCCGAGTCGGCAACCTGCTTTCCAAGCGAGACAGACGACTTGCGCTCCAGTGCGCCGGGAGGAAGGGTGCGCATCAGCGTCGCTAAGAGGCGCAGGATAGTCGACAGGGACACGAAAAGAAGAGTAGGATATCTAGGGGGCGCAAAGACTACGATATTCGCAAGGAGATGCACCTTTGCCTCTACTCCAAGAACAGCTGCTATTTGGGGAATTGACGGAGACAAAACAGAGGCAGTGGCGAATGGTATGTTGGCAGAGAATTGCGTCAACGAAGCAAGAGGCAGTCGATTAGGGAGGAGAGGAAGCGTCAAGACATGTTGAATAAAGGAAGTGTATGCGTCTAAGAATAAGTCTGGGTGTGATGACTCGAAGGTTCTTAGCGGATGAGTGGTGAGAGGAACAAGAAGTGGGATCGACGGTGACCCCTTCTCATCCACAGGCTATAGGTCCCATTAGGAAATGGTTTAGATCAGATGGTCTCGACGCACAATATTCTTCAGAGCTTCTGCTAGTGATGGATACAGATTGTGGCGCAGAAGATAAGTGGATATATCGACGCGCAGTTCGTCGGCATGCGGGCCCAGCGCTTGCGCACTCGATGTAGGCGAGAGGAGTTTATCTAGGATCCGGAGGTGATGGGGCGCGGCGGGGGACCTGAACAGATAAGGATCGGAGGGAGCGCATACAATATGGAGGCAACGCAACGCACAGTGGTGAATTCGCGACGGAACGAAGAAGGAAGAGTGAGATTTTGTGAATGAGAACAACCCAGTGGTCCAGATTGGACCCGATGAGGTGTTGTAGCCACCAGCCTGAAAACGGAAGGAAGGAGGATCAGTCGGATGGGAGGGCGTATGTCGAGAAAGGGAACAGAGGCGGGAGAATTGGGTCCAAAAGGTGGTAAGGTGGAAAGAATGGCCCCGCTAATCTCCATACTACGGCGTGCAGAGGATAGAAGACTTACCATCTCCTGCAGAAATCACTGCCTCGGACCACTGGGCGAGTACATGCTCATCCTTCCCGATGAGAAAGAGGGCACGCATCCCGTCTAACCCAAGGACATCCTTCTGGAATAGCTGAAAGAGAAGGCGTTTGGTTGCGCGAAGCTGTTGAAGACTACGCCAGTGCGACTGGATGCAGATGGCACTTTCAAGACGGCGGCGAGTATCTTCACGTTCTGCTCTCCTAGCTTTGGCGCCATGTAGTATGTCTGTCTGTGAAGACACGAATGTTGCGCCTCCTAGGTTGATTTTCCTGCGTTTTTCCTGTGCAAAAGGGAGCATCGAGGAGATGTGGATAGTGATGAGTGGCTTTCAGGGTTGCCTGCGCTGCGCTGATTGGCACACCGCAACCTCACTGTGTGTCCATTACGCGGCCGTGTGCAGCGCTCGACTGACACACCTCGGTCCGGCTTCCCCGGGCCAAAAGAGTAATGTAACATGACATGACCCCGACCCGGATTGAACGGATGGCCTTGAGGAACCTCGCTGGAATCTCACGCTCTACCACTGAGCTACGGGGTCTCAACCAGCCGAATTTGGGGTCGCCTCCTCGACCTCGACCTCGACATGCCGTGTTCGACCTGCTGAGGCGACGCGATTGTCAGAATCACCATCAACAATGGCTGAACCCTTGACCATCGCCTACAAGAAAGTCGGGAATTTGTCCCTCTATATCGACATCTACTCACCAACGGCCAATCCTGACGTCCCAGTGCCCGCGTTGGTCTTCTTCCACGGTGGCGGGATGACCGTTGGGGACCGCACAAGCTGGTTTCCGACCTGGCTTTGCAGTCCGTCCTCCCTTCCCGCCCTTACCTCCCCTGCTCTGTTACACCGCATCCAAATCCAGATCGCACGACCGCAGCGGGAATTGCGTTCGTCTCTGCCGACTATCGGCTTCTTCCTCCTAGCACAGGACATGACGTCCTCGAGGACGTAGTGGACGTCTTCGCGTTCCTCGCACGTTCACCCCTGCTAGACACCGTACATATCGATGGTACGCGTTTGGCCGTTGCGGGCTCGAGTGCGGGCGGGCTCTGCGCCTTTCTCGCTGCGATCCACGCGAACCCGAAGCCCCGTGTGGTCTTATCGCTCCACGGCCTAGGCGGGGATCTATTCGTGAGCATCTCTCTCTCTCTCCGCACACCGCGTATGCAACCATGAACAATACGCGGACATCCGCCGCCGCAGACGCCGCACCTGCTCTCCCCCAAGACGGTGCCGTTCTTCCTCGGTTATGACCTCCTCGACCCGGTCGACTTCACCGAGTTCATGTATCCGAAGAGCACGCTACAAGCACCTATCGCGCAGTCCTTGCCAACCTACTTTGGCCCCGACTCGCCGACGCCGGGCATGCCTTCGAACCCACGCATGAAGGTCGTCCGGCTATGGCTTCAACTCGGCGTCTTCTTGGACTACTGGACGGGCTGTCACGAGCCCTCGATCAGTACTGCGCTGCGTGACCTTCTCCCTAAAGACGGCGAGGAAAGCACACTGAGGACGGTTGATGCCCGACTTCGCCGCGCTCTGCCCCCCTCCGTGCATGCCATATTTCCCCAACTGCTCGTCACGTCCGAGTGGCCTCCTGTGATGCTCATCCACGGCTCCGAAGACTCTGCCGTTCCCGCTCAGAGCTCGAGGGCAATGCACGCTCGGCTGCTCGACGCCGAGGTCGAGACGACCCTTCGCATCGTGGGGGGCGAGGAACACTCCTTTGACCTCAAGAACGGTGCCGAGGAGGCATTTAGTGAGCTGTTTGACGAGGCTGTTGAATTTCTACGCGCTGCGCTCTTAGATGCGCGATAAAGCGACTGTGTTTTGACATTAGATGGACATTCGGACAAATATTTAAAAACAAAATCCGACACGATCACTGCCGTTTCACTGTGGTTCGTCAAACGGAGAAGGCATTTAAAAGGAACGCCTCCATCACTGCACAACAGGACTGGGCATAGCCTCGACGCACCTAGATTAGCAACAACGTTGATACCACGAGGACGCCTCAAATGCTTCTCTGACGTAGACGCGTGGAAATTTGCTAGGAGAGTCAACGAACGAAGCGGGATGTCGTCTTTAGCATCCTGGACCACTCGATACGGATGCCCTCGGTTAAGTTGCATGTAGCAACAAGCATCGGAACATCGAGACAAATAACTTGAAGTGTTGATAGGATGGTAGATTCTACCATACGATGGCAACAGCATTAAAGGCCAGCCGAGCCCCACGCTCGCATTAACTGAAAATTTGTGAGAATTAGATTCAACAGAGGCACTTTCAGAGACTACACTTCGTGGTTGCATCTTATTCCCGGGTCCAGCTCGCTGAGAAGGGTCCCATAGTCATCTGCGAGCGCGTAAGGAACGCCTCCGGTTCTGAGCCCTAGTCACTCGCACTCGCACTCGCCAAACACGAGCACGCTGAGTTGCCCCCACCATCCAAGGGAACAGAAGTCCCGCTCCTCCTCAGAGGCCACCCGAGAACTCCGCACATGCATTTGCATATGCACGATGCATCACCTCGTGATTCTCGGCGGGTAATAAAAAAAAACTTTTAGTGACAGGAAGGAGGCAGGAAGGAAGGTACGCCCTGGCCCTCGTCTGATAGGCGGTGGATAAACTATACAACGTTGCATCGATGCCGGTCTCGGCCTCATCGGCATCCGAAGACGTGAACAGGTCTGAGGTCCCGTCGGCACGGCAGACGGGTGGGAATGAGAATGGGTAATGGACTGTACATGTACTGGATGATCGATATGGAGGTGAGAGTATGTCCAGGCTGGATCCGGCGGTGTTCTCGAGCGTGACGAGTGGAGTAATCTAGTGGTTTTCGTCAGGCGCCCTGGCCTCTACTATCATAGCGAGATCTTTTGCTCGCCGACTGTGCTCGGGCCAATGAGGTGCAAGGAACAATGTGGGCTAGTAACAGATTCGTCGAGGTCGGGTCATCGGACAGGACCAGACGGCGTTTCGCTCCACAACTGCGACGATATAGTAATCGGTGTCTCATAAACGTGAACGCGATGCTGCGCGCGTAAGCGTTAAGTGACAATGACACCACACCCGGAGATAGAGCCGCCCCGAATCCATCAGCGCCGAGACAAAGTCGTGATTGTGATTATGATGATTGTGATATTAAGTGTAAGTGACGTATAGGCCAGTTCTAATAAGTAAGAGAGAGACATGGCACAAATGGATCCGATAGCATTTTCCCTTTTCTGTCTGCCGGTTTATTAGGTCGGCCCGATTGAAGGCATGATGCATGATGCATGATGATGATAGCAGGGGGCGCACGCCGGTGCATCTGGAACTAGCACTGTAACTATACTGCGATCGTGACGTACTGTGCCGCAACAAATGCAATAGGCGGACGAAACCCTTGCGCACCCAAAGCATCCAAGCATCCAAGCATCCAAGGCCGTCGCTCTACCCTCAGGATTGACAAAGTTGCACATCATATATAGTCGTGCCCAATCTCCTCATCCTCATCTTTGATCTTCGATTGCTTCCCAGTCCAACTGCGCCATATGCCACTCTTACCAAAAGTGCAGCTGAGAGAAGGTGCAGCTGAGAAGAGGCATATCACATCAAGCCCCTGAACCACGTGTTGGTAATGCGACCATAAAATGATGACAACGACGAGGCGAATTGGTGTTTGTGATCGTGATGTGATCGGATCCCGCCAACGTTGCTTATGTCATCGTATCACGTCCCGGCTCTTGCGAGCCAACTCCCTGGCCAGTGAGAGCACACACTACTTTAGCACACGACTTAAGTTGTTCGAGATAACAGTTCATCGTGGAATGGAAGAGATGCCAGTGAATCTGTAATTGGAACACCCGAGAGTGGTCACTGATTCTTCATCCGTTTGCAGCCTAGTTTACTGCTGTATTACTGATAAGATACATCTGTTGAAATTATCGAGAGATTGAATCTGAGTCTGACGACATATGGTTCGATACTTTTTTTAAAAAAAACTGCCGAGTGAATAAGATGAGTATTCTGGTGATCGAGGACCTATTATGAGCACGGATGAGATAAAAGGTCTGTTGTGTTCTACAAGGAGGCAAACGAGTCAATTGTCCCTAAGTGCGTTGTTCTTCTGTACTGAATCTATGGCACAGCATTGACACGACCCGGGCGAGCTGGTTTAATCCAATCACTGGTACCCTCTGGACTGTTACCAAAAAAATAATTGTCAAGACATCAGCAGGTTTCGAACCTGCACTCCTAGATTTCTCGTCTATTGCCATACTGTACCCACTTGGACCAGACGCCTTGCCTGTCAGACCCCAAGTCATTTCTCATAACACGTTGCTACGATGTGCGCGCGCTGCAATTAATCTCCCAACGCGCGCTTTCTCAAACTCACACGCTAGTTTGGTTCCAGAGTTGAGGCACCCGGGCTTGTGCATGGCGTAAAGCAGAGCAGTCATGGCATTCGCCACGTGGTGCGAATAGAAGGACTGTCCGTCCAGAAACACTGACGTGCAGGTGCCGTAGAGGAAGCGAAGCGAAGCTGCGAATACAAACACCTGTCAACCCGGAAACTCCCGCAGCCTACTGGTGACGTGACATGACATGGACATCGGCAATGGAAACAAGAGGGAGTTCCTGTACAAAGGGACTTGTGAGCAGCGCAGGATCCCCGCCCCAGTTGATGAGATCGTCGTCACCGCTGTTGGGATCTAGTTTTCATTTGGGATGTGAGCATTCCCGAGTCCCTGTTGCAACTAACCATTCATGTCTTGAATCAGGATAGAATGCCAAGTAGTGACAGACCCGTATCTTATTCGGTGATCGTGCAATGCAAAGTCGTGATGAACTCGCCGCATGAGGGTGTGCGTGCAAGTGCGAGTACGATGACTGCAAGCGCCTAAGATTATCTTGATGAAATTTTTTATCTACCATATCAATACAAACGTGCCCAACACTTTGAAGGTAATTATTCCTGTAGGGGATATGGGTTTATGTGGACAGCTGCATACAGCAAAAAGGCATGTGTGCATGACAAGCCCCTTTTGCGGCTGTGCTCGTGGCTGATGCCAAGTACTCCGATCAACAGGAACGGCGCCCGTCGCGCCCAACTTGATGCGTGAATGAGTACTGTACTGCCTCAATGCAATGTGACAATAAACAAGAAATCGTATCATTTGTACGAGTGAGCATTCAACAAGATACTAAGGCACCTCAACGAAGAAGACTCGAAGTACTAGTACATCTCCGACCTCGGAGAAATACAGTGGTGTGGAGTAGACGTGGCACTGGTGCGTGTGCGCCACCTGTGTGACGATTGCTTCCGGCCGGAGCGTGGGTAACTCGTCGTTCATCTTTGGCAAGGCGGCCGTAAAAATTTTCTTATACTTTTGAATTTCGGGTTAGGTCAGAGTACTTTTTACGGACTTCCGAACATTGAAGGAAAAGGGAGACAAATTCACGTGTTAGATTGGGTGTGCACTGAGCAAAGGCTGGAGACTTTATTGATGCTGATGGGTGATGGGGGCGGTGCGGTGGACCTGGCACCAACGGGGCGCTCTTTAATCCTAAACGGGCATGCCGACGTGGCCGAAAATAGGAAGAAAGACCGCGGGATGCGATGCAGGACGATCGGAGAGTGAAAGGCGAGGCACGGCAAGCGATCGGCCGGGCCGTTGTAAATAGGCTAATTTAACCCTGTTGGGACAACCGCATTGACCTCGACGTCTCAGACACAGCATTTGGATGATGGCACGAGAAAAGAAAGAAAGAAAGAAATACACTCATGCTCGGTGTCTGTGTCTGGGCGGGTGAACCGGGTTCGGAGCGGAAGATGACTATGACTATGAGGAGTGGACCAGACGGAAGTATTTCTGGGAAATTTGCCCTGGCACGTGCAAGGGGGGCAGAGACGGGCAAATGGCCCGGAGTTGTGCGTTGTGCGTTGTGCAGCCCTGTCAGGTCACTCTTCCCTTTCTCTCAACCACTACATTCCTGGACTGGACATCTCCAACAACGCTGATGGGGCTTAACAAGCAACAGGCTCGCGCTGGTACGTCTTTCTCCTTATTCTTCCTCTCTTTTCGGAAACGACCTTGCTCCCTGTCTTTGATCGGTTGGTACACCCGGTCCTCACACGGGCGTAACCTACATCCCACGTTGGGTATTTGGTCTTACCAAGCCCTCCAAAAGTCCTACTCCCTTTTCCACCGTTTCCTCTTTCGCACCACCGTGACAACGTCCGGTTTGACATCGGGTTGCGCCCTTTCCCCATCTTTCCATCTTTCCTCTTACTTTTACTTGTTATTTGCAAACAACCATGTCCTCTGCGGCGGGGCCCGTGTCAGTTGCGCCATCGGCTGCACCAGTGCCTTCGGTGGTGTCATCTGTAACTGTGCCCTCGGTGGTGACGTCTGCACCTCCGGTGGTGACTCCCAGGCCCTCGTCTTCAGGTGCATCGTCCGCTCCTTATTCGTCCTCATCTGGTTCACTGCTAGTGGCTCGTCTCATCCAGATCCCCCTTTTTCATGTAAACCTTCATCCCTTTCCTCCCCACATGCCATCTCGATTCCATATCTATTACCCTTCTCTCGAGCGATAGCTAACCAGGTCTTACTTGACTTTCAGCTACAGTGGCCTCAAGTTCAACGGCAGCACCGGTGACAACAGCGGCACCCACCACATCGTCAGCAGCCCCAACCACATCGGCATCGACACCCTCACCTTCAGCGTCAACTACTGTTAACCCCGTTCAAACCACCTCCAGCCAGCAGCCTGCCCCAGCACAGTCACAACAACCACAACCACAACCAACTCAGGCAACTCCCGCCTCTTCATCTACTCAGGCGGCTGGAAATACACCTGTTGCGACCGAGACGCGTACACGCGATCCGAGCCCCGTTACAAGCGCAGCTACCGCAGCGGTTTCGACTACATCGACTTCTACATACACCTCACTACTCATGTAAGCGGTCGTAATCCGTAACTCCCTTCCATCTCATTAACGTTTCAATATCAGATCAACTGCACCTAATGGCGAGGTGGTCACCAACACCTTTTACTCGACAATCGTCATCGTGCCCTCCACCGTCTCAAGTTCAGGAGGTGGTGGCAGCAGCAGTAATGGTGCACTCATAGGTGGAATCGCTGGCGGAATCAGTGGTTTGATTGTGGTCCTCATCATGGGTTTATTTTTCTGGCGCCGCAAGCGTCGCCCCGATGACTTTGACGGAAACTTCGATCCTGATCGAGTTGTTCGGCATACTGGCCACACTGACCTCACGGGTACCGAGGTCACGCCATATAACTACGAACCAAGCGCGGCCGGCGCCGGGTCTGGTCCCTCAGGCCTTAGCTCTCCAACTTGGAGTGGGGATGGTAGCATGCGGCAATACCGCGAGAGCCAGGGACTCCTTGGCGGCAGCCTATTAGAAGCTGGTGCAGCGACAGCGACTTCGGGATCACACTATGCACCCACTTCCAGCGACGCTGCCTCGGCTCACCGTGCTTCAAGTCACGCTCACAGCAGTTCCCACGGGGGCGGATCAGGTCTCGGTCTTGTAGCACAGCCGTACCGCCCAATGTCTGCAAAGGAGCGTGAGGCACTGCGCCAGCGCGGTCTTGGTCTCGCGAGTGCGCCAGAAGAGGGCGAGGTTATACAGCACTCCGACGGGGGACAAATTGCCGTCCCTGTTGTGGCTGCAAGCCCCCCACAGGAGATTCCTCCAAGTTATGATTCGATCCGTAGGGATGCTTTGTGATGATTGTATTTTTTTTTCTTCTTTACTTTACTGGACTCCTTGGATGTTGGACTTCACTGACGGAATGATGATGGTGGTGATGAGTGACATTGCTGATGCGTCAAGATGATTTATAGGACATGAATAGACCCTTGCGGAGCAAGCTCTTGCATTGGTACACGCGCGTCTCATGTCCTTGTTTCCCTTCCTTAACCCCCCTCCCCCCCACCCCCCACATCGCGCCTATATATTGCATGATCCATATATTTTAACCTAACCCGCCCGCCCTAGTATTCCCTTTTCATATGATTTGAATCACTTCATTTTTTGCTCCATAGCTTCATTTTCTTCCTTTGCTTTGTGATAGGTTTTTGCGTATGACCGCATGAATGGAATGAAAACAGCCAACTTTACCTGTTGGCTGATGTCTTTTTTCTCGGCATTGTTCGATGAGAGAGACGTATGGTGGCCGGTTGAGGGCTGTATTATATACCATAGACTCACTTGAAGGGAGGGTAAGGAGAGACATGACTATCATAGGTCTCAATAAATTTACTGGTGCAGGATTCGGCGAGGGTGCTCGTTTCGATCGGGATCGGGATAAAACTGGCCAGGAAATAGCAGAGAGGGTATAGGGTCAGTCAGTCAGTCAGTCAGTTAGAACTCGTACCCTATACTGGGCCGCCTTCCGTCCGTCCGAGGCTCAGGCTGCACTGCGCACGCACACTGGGATACCCCAACCAACTCGGAATCGGAGTCTTGTCCTGCCCTACCCTGCTGGCATTCGCACTTGTACTCTCGCACTCGTGGGTGGGGTCCCCACAACGTCAACACGTTGACGTAAGCGGGGTCGGCTTCAAGTCGCCCCTTTGCCATGCGACCATGCGACACGATACGTAAGTGAGGTTAGGCTAGGGCGGCCCCTGCCTGAAATGTGAAATAAATGAAAAAGACCGAAATATATACTAACGTAGTTACTGTAACTTAGCACCTGTATACCGATTATGAGTTAGTGTATAGGGTACTAGTTGGTCGGAGGTCGGAGGTCGGATTGGACCAGATCGGAGTCGGTGGGGTGGCCGTAGATGGCCGATGGGCAAAGCCGGGCGTGGCTTGGACTTGGTCGCCCCCCGTCGCTTGTGGTTGTGGTGGTGTGATGGCATTCGAATATCTTCTAGCCCATTAAAATGGTATTACTGCATATACTACTAAGCATGGCTATGCGAGCAAAATAATGCTATTTTAATCAGCATTAGCACTGGCAGATATTCGTATCATTTCAATGCGGCAGGATTAAAGTGCTCAAATAACTGAACATTCTGCCTCTTCCCTTCCTGCTGCTGGTGGGAAAGGTCCGTAACTACTAACTTAGGTAAGTGAGGTGTAGCGGCAGGCGCTTCTTTTCCCACGACACGAGCTGATCTCCCACGTCTAAGATACTTAAGTTATGTCATGTTCAATTGTCTCTGATATCACTGATATCAAATCTCTATATCACTACAGTATTGTATTGATTTTGATGCAGTACCACATCCTTGGACTCTGGTGATCGAATAGACTTGAGTGAAGATGCTACTTTCTTGCACAGTAACATGACTTCAATATTACGAGCTTGCACTTTAGCATCTGGTGGTGATTCCCTCCTTAAATTTCATGCATATCTGCTCTCGTGCCGATTTCCCAACCATTTCCCTTTCCCTCGTGTCATTGGCAACCGCCGATGTCCCCTCCTTTAAGCACCCCGTCGCCCACACCCCCGCCGACCCTACCGGTTCCGCACATTCTCCCTGAGTTGCCAATACCAGAGGCGCCTCCCAAACCAGGCCTAAAGCCTCCAGACCTAAAGCCTCCAGATGAAGCGACTCCTACGCAAACGGCAGAACATACGAAGGAGTCGGAACCAGACGCACCAGAGCCGTCTGCGACGACGTCGACCTACTCGTCTGTCATTGTGTGAGTGGCAAAACTTGCCACAAGCGTTCTCGTTCTCGACCTCATCCACGCCTCTCGGCTTTCCATGTGATCACTATCTGCATACGATAGGACGACCGAACCCAACGGCGTCGTCGTTTCTACCACTGTTTACTCGCAGACCACGATCATCACGCTGGTACCGCCGACGCCCTTGCCCGCCAGCTTGAAACGCGATTTAGGGCCACTTATTGGCGGGGTCTCCGGCGGAATCGGTCTGCTCATCGTCCTCGTCCTCGCGTTGCTTTATTGGTTGCGCGACCGACGCCGTAAGAAATCGAAAAACACCTCCGACCCCGACCAAGACGCACAACCCACCGCCACCCATGCAGACCCCACCGCCGCTGCACCGGCGCCAGCGCGCGCTGAGGACGGTGGCTCTGCGCCGGGCTCTCCGGCCTTTTTGAGCGGGGACGGCTCGGACGGCATGGTGCAATATCGTGAGAGCCAGGCGCCTCTTCTGCGCGGGAGTTCCTACGAAGGTGGTGGTGCGGTCGCCGACGCGGCCGCCGCCGCATCAGGATCGCACTCTGTACCTTCGAGTGCTGGTGGTGCCTCGTCCTTCTCTTACCCCGCATCACCCGGCACCGATGCCGCGCATACGCTTGACGGGACCTATGCGGGTGTGGGCGATCCGCGTCGCGGTCCAGGTGTCGAGCCCCCTGTGGCACTTCCATACCGCCCAATGTCCTGAGTGGGCGCCAGGCACAGTCGCCGGCGCGGATAGATCGGCCTCCCATCCGAGAACGGACCTGGTCATGAGAAGGTGGGCGTGACGTTTTTGTGCGGCGCACACGTCGCCGTGCCTGTCTGTGGCTTCCCCGAAGTGATTTCTTCCAAGCCAAGTTATGCCAAGCTACGACTTACGAACCCAGGAGATGCGATCCGGTAATGTAACAACTTTCCCTTTCTGGACTGGACTGTTTGGATCAGATTTTTGCTGGAGAAATGATGATGATGATGATGAGTGACGCTTGATACTAATGCACCGAACTGACTTGCAAGACACCCCTACCTTTTTACTTGCAGTGGGACTTTTTTCCGTCACGGACGGGTGAAGCAGAATTTGAATTTGTGTATTATATATGTTATATAATATTTAATCATGTGATCTTAAACCACGTGATTGTATTGAAGCCCCCCCAAATGATAACAAGATAACAAGTGATGCCAACCAACCTATCTATGGCATCTATTGAATTAGGAGCAAGTGCCGTTTAATGTATGCTCGCTTGAGATAGAGGATGACTGCTGCAGGTGGCCAGGGCAACGCACAGGCGTGCCGTGTCGGCATGTTTACTTTCTCTCATTGTGTGCAGCAGATCTACAGCGCTCTCATTCGATTAGGGCAATGCAGTTGTTGAGATGGCATCAGGAGAGCTGCATTGGTATTAGGCCTTGTCAAAGGAAAGTTGATCCCGGTGGAGTTTCTTCCGCGCAAATGAGAGCACGTGTTCATAGACAACGACGCATCCGCAGCCAGGTATGTATGATGTCGTGTCGCACCTCGCGGGAAGGGGCCCGTTTTCACGAGAAAGTGAATCAGATCAGTCTATCGGCGACCAGATAAGGTCAAGTGCGCCGGTCGGCTGATCACGGACTGTTCTCACAGACTAATTGTACTAATCTTTTATCTCCGATCCGGCCTGCTGCACCGGCCGTAAACGTTTTGCACCGCAAAATGGCCTCCATATCGAGGGCTTGCGACCGCACCACGATGTCCTGGTCTGGTCCCGATCCTCCTCCTTGGTTTGACGTCCCTTTGCGCTCCACTTCTCCCACTCGCTTTACCCGCTCCCCTCCCCGCTGACCATGTCCCCCCCTATGGGGAACCCATCCCCATCAAAAACACAACCGGTACCCGCATCCTCACCTTCTGTGAACAATTCAAGTGCTTTTTTCTTGTATCCTAGTTGATGCAAATGATCGCTGACCATGCCTTGTTCGATTTTAGCCTTGACTTTGGCCCCCCGGACTGGACCGACACCCGACACAGTCACCGACACGGCGGTTGTTGTATTCACATCTGTCGTCGTGTAAGCAGTCGCACCTCACAGTGGGTGCGTCCACCTCACTAATGCTCTTCCAGATCAACTGCACCCAATGGCGCAGTTCTTACTACCACTCTCATCGCCGAGTCCACAATCATCATAGTCCCGACTATAGTGTCTGCACCTGGGAGTAGTACCAGCAACAACAACGGCAGTAACACCAATGTTGCACTCATTGGCGGAATCGCTGGCGGAGTTGGTTCCCTGCTTATTGTCCTCGTCCTCGGTTTGCTTTACTGGTTCCGTAACCGCCGTGAAGACCAATTTGACGGCCGCACCGACCCCAACCGGGTAGCACCACGTACCGCCCAGGCAGACCTCCCAGGTATGGTGCTCACACCATACCGATATGATCCAGCGCCAGCACGCCCTGTGTCCAATCGTACTGGCCCTGGCTCGGTGTCGCCGACC
The DNA here is from genome assembly GCA_003315975.1 of Lactifluus echinatus. Taxonomy (NCBI): domain Eukaryota; kingdom Fungi; phylum Basidiomycota; class Agaricomycetes; order Russulales; family Russulaceae; genus Lactifluus; species Lactifluus echinatus. The sequence continues at coordinate 13,411 of QFEA01002413.1, forward strand.
TGGAGTGGGGATAGCATGAGGCAATATCGTGAGAGCCAGGCACTCCTCGACAGCCGGATATCCGAAGCCGGTGCGGCCACAGCAACTTCGGGATCGCACTACGCGCCCACGTCGAGCGACGCAGCTTCAGCTCGTCTTGCCTCCAGCCACTCGTACAATACCAGTTCCCATGGGATGGGCCCGAGTCAAGGTCAAGGCTTCCCTGTTGCACAGCCGTACCGTCCAATGTCCGCGGTGGAACGGGACGCGCCGCATCAGCCTGCGAGGCCGGGCGGTGGGCCTATGGGCACACCCAGGGCGGGCACACCGAGGGAGGGTGAGGACATCGTCATACAGCATTACGATGGGGGACAGGTCGCCGTTCCTGTAGCCGCAGCCCCGGCACGGGATGTCCCACCAAGCTACGACGATGCGTTCCCCGGAAAATCCAAGTGATCAATGCGAGTGTTTTTGTGTCTGGCTATAGGCTGTTCTAGGTAGGTTGGGGACTTGACAGCTGGAGTGATGGTGGTGGTGATGATGACGCTGATGATGCCTGACGTTCTTGATGCGCCGAAATAATTCTTGCACTGACTCCCCTAAGGAGAAGGAGAGACCGCCGAAAAAGCACATGCCCTCTCATGATCATTTCTCTCTCTCTCACTTT